>CM031967.1:28297828-28462828 GCA_018749465.1 Paracanthobrama guichenoti
GAGAGAGAGAGAGAGAGAGAGAGAGAGAGACAGAGAGAGAGAGAGAGAGAGAGAGAGAGAGAGAGAGAGAGAGAGAGAGAGAGAGAGAGAGAGAGAGAGAGAGAGAGAGAGACCTACCTCTAACTAATAACATGTATTATTAAACATGTTAGATGCTTTATTTCCACTTTTCTAACATTTTCTTAATTTTTATTGAAAATAAATGCCTTGCCATTTGAAACGTGATGGGAAAAGGGAGTAGAGTGAGTTCGGCAAAGGTCGGATACGAACCGTTCATCCTTTCATCTTTCGTCGATTTGTGTAAAATATTTCTGCCATGCGTCTTACTCCTACACTAGCCGCTCTAAATGATTCAGTGATTTCCGCAATTTTGTATGGCCCAACCAGACGTTTAGTAAACAAGGCTAAACAGTATTGCAGTATCTTTCTGAGGAGATCTGCTAGCGGTCAGTTGAAACGGGGCTTCCCATTGACAAATTATCAGCGTTTGTGTCACTGTTTGTGTACATTTCTAAGCTTTTTGATTGATTCTATACAACGTTTATCACCATATTCGGAGAGCAGAGATAGTGACGTTTCAAGAGATACCTGGAATATAGGTAAATGCTCAGAAGTGACAAGAGGAGTTCAAAAAGCAATGTTCATTTCCAGCGAATTTAGTAAAACTTTGTCAACTTTAATAGTTATTAAATATCTTTACTCAATTATCTGGACTATTATTCTTTTTGAATGTCTGTTCTTTGAAATTAGTTAAAAAAAAGATACAAATAGATTTTTTCATTGTTTTTCCACATTATCGGCCCGTATCTTAAAATGGAACGTTGACTTCCGACTCATTTCGCCAGAACGGGTCACAAATGCTTTCTTGTATAAATGCTTCCCTCATTACCACCTCCAGGTCCAACCTGGAGAGGCGACAAACGAGGCAGTGGGACCCCAGTAGCGGTATAGCCCAGTCTACCTAACCTGTACCAGCCCTAAAGACAGCTTACCAAGGAGGCTCACAGAGAGCCATACAACTCTGAGAGCAGGCCTACCTACGCTCTACCCTAAAGACAGCTTTACCAATGAGCACATCTTTCATCACCGATGCCAAACAGTGCACAACTATAAACACGGGAAGAGCATGCTACTACTATTGAATTTGCAACATTGGGGAGACAATAGTTGATAAAGTGGGACACTGTCTTCTTTCAGCTGTCTAACCAACCCTTCATATGCAAATACACTCGTATATCTTGTATATCGTATATTTATTAAAGCAAAAAAGCAGCATATAAGTGTTAAGTGTTAAGTAAGCGAGAGAGAAATATTTTTCCTCCATCTCTGCTACATATTAATCCTTCAGCAATAACAGACCCCAATTCTCCTCATCACCAACGCATCTCTGTATCCACTATAGACTTTTTTTGGCATGGAGGGCTAGCCTGTGGCTATGCAGCTTTTTTTAGGACTGCCTCAGGAAATAATACCCCAAGGTTGGTCTGGTATACCTGTGATACCCCACACTCTCCATGGAGGGGTGGGAATGAACGTCATACTCAGGAGATCAGATAAATGCAAGGTGCAGACGCTTGATTCTGATCCCTCAAGAAAACAATCAGGTGCATATACAGCTCCTTCAAGAGTTGACAGCACTCACTCTGCTCTCTAGCTTACATTGACAGGCAATATCTTCATATGCACACACTAAGACAAGCGGATCCTGAAGACAAAAAGGCTGATGACACCCAAGGCACCCTTTTATACTCACAGGTGTTCATTGTGACGTCATAGCTTTAGACACTGGTCACACAAGGGGCATTCCCATAGCGTCAACATTATGATGCAGCGTTAAGTTCCCTCGAAAGAGAACTTCAATGGTTGTGGTGCAAAAGAGCTCAATAGGAGAGACAACACCAACAATGTTGTCAGAGGCTGTGTATGTACGCCTTTCCCTCTATTGCTCTGCTCTCAGCAGTTCTAGGGAGGTTTCGTCAGGATGAACCGTCTGGCCGCCCCCGAGTATGGTTTGCAGACTTGATGTCTCTCATAGAAGGCTCTCCGTGGGAGATTCAGACTAGGAGGGATCTTTTCCAGATTCGGGCGACAATCTTTCACCCCTGACAGAGATTTGGAAACTGTGGGTCTGACCCCTGAGGGCTACCAGCTCATAGATACCATTTTTAACGCTATAGGCTTCCTTCACTGGGAGACTGTATGCTCTTAAGTGATGTCTCTTTGCATCACAACCGAGGTTCCGCCACTACCAAACAGACTATATCGCATTGGGTTTCGGATTCGATCTTTGCCTAAGAAGCACACAATATCGTTTCTCCTGTAGATGTCAGAGCCCATTATACTCAGGGTGTGGCTGCTTCAACGGCATTGTCAAGCGGTGCACCTTTGCAGGATGTTTGTGCTGGGGGAGGCTGGTGCTAGGGCACACATTCATTAGGTTCTATAGTGTGGATGTGGATGTAACCCCAGGATCACAAGTACTTTTGGTCTGATTCAATCCTGTAACTGCAGGTTTGTGCTTGTGTATACTTTTCACAGACTGTGATTCAGTCATATTTTTGTATGCAGAAGGAGTCTGACAATAGCCGGTATACTCCACAGGGAGATCTGAACTCACCATCATCGAGTCCTCCTGGGATTACATGACAACCTGGACCTGGACAAAGGCTGTTTTAAATGCAAAGGGTGGTGACACCAAATATTGATTTTAGTTAGAACTTAATTGATAAATAAAATTAATTTATGACATTTTTTAAAGCATCCTCATGTAACAGACATAGGTCAGTAAGAGCTATGCATGTAAACCTCACTCCCCTGATCTCAAGAGGTGCTCTAGCGACTTACGCTGCAGTCTTTAGCTCGCTCAGAGTGGGGCGGTTAGGACCGGTAACATTTGGTGACCCAGATGGGAGTGAGTTTAGAGGGCGAGTGTAATAGACGTAGACCAGTAAGAGCTGTGCATGTAAACCTCATTCAACTGATCTTAAGTGCTCTAGCGACTGATGCTGGAGTCTGTTGTGTTTTTTAGTCTCCTGGTTAGAGTGCCCACCTCCCTTGCTGGAGACCATGGTTCAATTCCCACTCGGAGCGGGTCAGTAGGACCGAATACACTCACTTTACAACATTTTTACACAAGTAAAACTTTAAGCCTCAAACTTTTCACAGTACTGTAGCTTTGGAGTTGGTTTCTTTAAGCGTCTTGGAGATGTGGCCACAGCTCTTCTGGATTTAGTCTGTCTCTGTTTTTTCTGTTTCTTCATGTAATCTCAGGCAGACTCGATAATGGTGAGATCAGATCTCCATGTGGAGTATATGGGCTGATGTCAGACTCCTTGTGCATACAAAGATCTCACTGGATTATTACAATGAAAGGAATGTTTATAAATTGGAAAAAGGTACAACACTCACTCTTGAAGAAATCCAAATTTATTGATTAAAAAACATGTGACGTTCCAGCCATTGTCAAGGCCTTCATCAGACAATAAATCATCCAGGAATGTTTGGAAACTGATATTGCCTACTGACACACTACAGCAAAAGATATAAATAACTGGCTTAAAACCATTTTATTTGGTGGAAATACTAACGTGCCTAAGACTTTTGCACAGTACTGTATGTAACCCAGTGCCCTTAGATGGGAATGCATCGCATTGCTATACTTTAAGTACGCCTGTGCCACTTCTTCAGACAAATTAATCTGGTGACGTCATTTGCAGGTGCCAATTTATGTACATAGTCAGGTACTATGTAACGACGCCTGATTTTGTCCTTGGCCAATAGTATTGGCGTGTTTTCATGTGATTCAGACACTGAAGATGTTCCCATAGTGCCAAAGCAATGATGCAGCATCTCATTCCTAAACACAATGTTACTTAATTTTATAAGATGAATAATAATAAATGAGTACCTTTCCTGGCGAACTCACATCTGAGTCATTTTGCCTGAACTTCTCCTGCAGAGTCTCAGCCAGCTGACACAACAGGAAACCGTTATCTAACCTGTCCATGAAGCTCTCGGCGGTGATTTCCACACCTGATGCAAAATATGACAGAAAGAGATTAATGTCTCACAAAAAAACTAAAAACTTTGTTTTGGATTTTCTTCATTGTACTTGGGTTATCTTAACTCTGATTGGTGGATTACTGAATTACTGCATAATGGTCAGAAATGAGGTTTACAACATCTGGGAATTAATCGGTATTCTCAAATCAGGGAAAGGCAATAATTCATAACATTCATTCAATATTCATGACATAACTATAAATTGAGTAAAACCTAATGAGTGAAATACTTGAGTAAATTTAAACAACCTTTATGTATAATGAATTATAAAAGTATTTTTGATGCAGTAATTATGCCTTGTAACTTATAATGCATTGTATGGTCTCATGAATAATTGTAACCAGTTATAATACATTATAATACATATTCATTGAACACACCTTTAGAAAGTATAATGGATTAAAACACATGACAAAATAACAATTTCAGAATGTGCAAATATTATAATGCATTTTAACTTTGGTTACAATTATTTATGAAAAGATATAATGTATTATAATGTACATTATAAATATCTTTATAATGCATTATACATAAGAGCTTTAAGTAAAGGGTTACCTAATCTATAAGTAACATTTCAAATGTTATTAATATCATCTTGGATTGTTAAAATCATTCTAGAATATCATTATCATTACTCGTTATATCATACTCATAATATATAACATTATTATTGTTATGAGTGTGATGACGTGTATAGGTATTCATATTGAAAAATTAATTGTGTTATACATGAATATATGCACATTCCTTTGTATTTAATTTTCATCTTAATTCTTGCTTAAACTGAAATTTAAACTAAAAATCTGCACCAAGCTAAATTAAAATTCAGGGACTTTAAAAGGCATTCTCAATTCATACTCTTAATGACGCGCAACAGTCTCAAATCCAGACATTTGTTGCAGTTATGATTCACAAATAAACACATTTAAGTCCCCAAAACAGACAAGTGTTTTGGAAGGAAACAGCTGATTTATTTTACAATAGTAATCCAGATGAAACACACACAGAGACAGACTCAATTGTACAGAGATCAACATGTGGCGGCTGCATTTTACTGACTTCCAGACTATCATTCTTTCTACATGATGTCACTGTGAAACAGGAGGTGGTGGCAGGGGGTTGGGGTATCTGTGGAAAGAGCATATTTTCTCATCTACTCCATGATTTTTTTTTCTCTCTCTCTTTTCATAAAGAGGGGGCGTCAGTGGTCGAGGGGGTTTAGATGTTTTAATGAGTTCCAAATGTGGTGATTGAGCCCAGTGGAGAAGAGACAGAGGGCTTGTGAAACTCCTTCTGAACGTACCTCTCTTATATGAATCTCAAACAATATCTTACACTCGCTCCATCTCCAAAGAACCATATTTTGAACCCAATATCCAAATGATAGGCGGGTTGAACACTGATTGAACAGATTACTTTGAAATTACTCAGTGTCCTGGCAATACTTAATATTGACAATATTGAAACACACTATATTGCCACTATATTGCAGATATTGGATCGTTGAATTCAGGTGCTCCAGTCACTTCCATGGCCACAGGTGTATAAATCAAGCACTAGGCATGCAGTCGCCAACTTTCTGCAGAGTCAATGGCTACAGACCTCCAAACTTCATGTGGCCTTCAAATTAGCTCAAGAACAGTGCATAGAGAGCTTCTTGGAATGGGTTTCCATGGCCGAGCAGCTCATCCAAGCCTTACATCACCAAGTGCAATGCAAAGCGTGGGATGCAGTGGTGTAAAGCATGCCGCCACTGGACTCTAGAGCAGTGGAGACGTGTTCTCTGGACTGACCAATCACACTTCTCTGTCTGGGTTTGGCGATTGCCAGGAGAACGGTACTTGCCTGACTGCATTGTGCAAAGTGTAAACTTTGGTGGAGGGGGGATTATGGGGTGGGGTTGTTTTTCAGGGGTTGTGCTTGGCCCCTTAGTTCCAGTGAAAGGAACTCTTAATGCTTCAGCATACCAAGATATTTTGGAGAATTTAATGCTCCCAAATTTGTGGGAACAGTTTGGGAATGGCCCCTTCCTGTTCCAACATGACTGTGCACCAGTGCACTAAGCGTCGGTCCATAAAGACATGGATGAGCGAGTTTGGTGTGGAGGAACTTGACTGGCCTGCACAGAGTCCTGACCTCAACCCGATAGAACACCTTTGGGATGAATTCAAGTGGAGACTGTGAGCCAGGCCTTCTCGTCCAACATCAGTGCCTGACCTCACAAATGCGCTTGTAGAAGAATGGTCAAAAATTCCCATAAACACACTCCTAAACCTTGTGGAAAGCCTTGCCAGAAGAGTTGAAGCTGTTATACACTCACCTAAAGGATTATTAGGAACACCTGTTCTATTTTTCATTAATGTAATTATCTAATCAACCAATCACATGGCAGTTGCTTCAATGCATTTAGGGGTGTGGTCCTGGTCAAGACTATCTCCTGAACTCCAAACTGAATGTCAGAATGGGAAAGAAAGGTGATTTAAGCAATTTTGATCGTGGCATGGTTGTTGGTGCCAGACAGGCCGGTCTGAGTATTTCACAATCTGCTCAGTTACTGGGATTTTCACACACAACCATTTCTAGGGTTTACAAAGAATGGTGTGAAAAGGGAAAAATATCCAGTATGCAGCAGTCCTGTGGGCGAAAATGCCTTATTGATGCTAGAGGTCAGAGGAGAATGGGCGACTGATTCAAGCTGATAGAAGAGCAACTTTGCCTGAAATAACCACTCGTTACAACCGAGGTATGCAGCAAAGCATTTGTGAAGCCACAACACGCACAACCTTGAGGCGGCTGGGCTACAACAGCAGAAGACCCCACCGGGTACCACTCATCTCCACTACAAATAGGAAAAAGAGGCTACAATTTGCACAAGCTCACCAAAATTGGACAGTTGAAGACTGGAAAAATGTTGCCTGGTCTGATGAGTCTCGATTTCTGTTGAGACATTCAGATGGTAGAGTCAGAATTTGGCGTAAACAGAATGAGAACATGGATCCATCATGCCTTGTTACCACTGTGCAGGCTGGTGGTGGTGGTGTAATGGTGTGGGGGATGTTTTTTTGGCACACTTTAGGCCCCTTAGTGCCAACTGGGCATCGTTTAAATGCCACGGCCTACCCGAGCATTGTTTCTGACCATGTCCATCCCTTTATGACCACCATGTACCCATTCTCTGATGGCTACTTCCAGCAGGATAATGCACCATGTCACAAAGCTCGAATCATTTCAAATTGGTTTCTTGAACATGACAATGAGTTCACTGTACTAAAATGGCCCCCACAGTCACCAGATCTCAACCCAATAGAGCATCTTTGGGATGTGGTGGAACGGGAGCTTCGTGCCCTGGATGTGCATCCCACAAATCTCCATCAACTGCAAGATGCTATCCTATCAATATGGGCCAACATTTCTAAAGAATGCTTTCAGCACCTTGTTGAATCAATGCCACGTAGAATTAAGGCAGTTCTGAAGGCGAAAGGGGGTCAAAAACAGTATTAGTATGGTGTTCCTAATAATCCTTTAGGTGAGTGTAGTTGCAAAGGGTGGGCCAACTCCATATTAAACCCTACGGATTAAGAATGGGATGTCATTAACATTCATGTGCATGTAAAGGCAGGCATCCCAAAACGTTTGGCAATATAGTGTATGTTCATTGAGGATAACTTTTAAATGTTAATAATGATGTTATGAATGTAATGGGAATTAGTTTTTTTTTTTTTTTGACACTGTCTGAAATATTTCCATTTATCAATAACTGTATGACTACATATCCTCTGGTGCAATCCGAGACGGCATTAAAAATAAACCATTCATTCATCCCTGATGCTGGGGACCTTCTGAAGATGTACAACTAATGTACAACTAATAAATTAGTTTAAAAAAAGCAACTCTGCAGAAACAGTGATGTCATTGTCCAGTTCAGTTCTGTTCCCATCAAAGTGTGTCAGTGCATTCAGACCAATAAATTAAATGGGCATCTGTATATTATATCCAGTATAGACAGCATCAGTGATTATAATGGGTATTTGCTTTTGACTTGACACAACACTCATCTCTGGAGAAGGGTCATGACCAGGGCCTATGGGGCAATGATGTAGAAGTATTCGTTGACGTCTTGCTCTTGTCATAAACACACTGGACTCTGTCTCACTCCTCGCTGCACACTTAGGGGCCGTTTACACAACACTAAAACACTAAAGAATCTGTGAAAATGGTGACGGCATGTACATGCGCATTACTTGTTTGTTCAGTCTATACTCATGTTCATTTGGTGCGAGTGTGCCGTAAAATAATGCGTTTGTGCACAGGTGCATATTCCTTTTTTACAAAGTGACATTGCCAACTACTGGCCTGGCATCCATAAAGTCATGGTCACACTAGATATTGAGCATGCTACATTTCTTTGGACACTGCAACGGTCATGATATGACATCATGCGCTGTGGTGTCTTTTTTATAAACATGAATTCAACATACATATTAGTGGCTCCTGGCAAGACCAGCAAAAGATCAAATTGTGTTCCTGTAGCACAGATTAGTTTCAGAGATCTGAGCTGTTATTTGTATAAAAAAAATAACACAGAGACAGGCGTAAGCCTCTAAAGAGTGTGGTAGATCTGGACATGGATCTAGTGGTTGGTGTGTGGTTGTATATGAAGCCCCTGTGCGGCCCACTGCGGCTCCTGGCTTCCTTTTGCTCCAGGCAGACCAAAGACAAAGCCCTGGTTTCAGCTGGCTGTTCACGGCCTAAGAGCTGCCAAAAATTCCACAGACATCCCCCTCCATCCACACACACACACACACACACACACACACACACACACACACACACACACACACACACACACACACACACACACAGTACAAACACCAGGACCGTGATACACTACCATTCTTTTCGGTTCAGAATCTGTCTCCTGGTTCAAATGGTGAGTGGTATTTAGGATCTGATTAATGCTGGGAAATGTTGGAAAAGAAGACACATGCAATCATGCCTGTATATGCACATAAATAGTAAATAACAACATCTGGAAATTCAGTGTTGACTCAGTTCCATTGTAAAGATCATCAATTATTAAATTGGTTCATTTCATCTATAGTCCATCTATAAAGCAGTTCTGCAAAAAAATTATGGCATCGGCCAGCTCAGTTCAGTTCTCATACAACAGTGTCAGTACAGTCAGATCAATAATATTGTTGAATATAAAGTGTCCCCAATATACACTATATTGCCAAAAGCATTGGAACGCCCCTCCAAATCAATGAATTCAGGTGTTCCAATCACTTCCATGGCCACAGGTGTATAAATCAAGCACTAGGCATGCAGACGCTTCTACAAACATTTGTGAAAGAATGGGTAGCTCTTAGACTGGGTATTGATTTTGATTTGATTCCGCCTTGCAGCTCAGGCTGGAAACCTGTACGTATTTCTATCCTGCTTCTGTTACAAATCTGTGGGGACCAATCACAAACTGGCTTACCCACCTGGATAAGCCTGGATTAGCTTATTGGCAGTTTTAACTAGACTGGGTACACCCAGTCTAGTCTGCCGGAGATTTGATTTCGCCCTGCAGCTGGTACATCACCCGGATCGTTGGTCTGATTGGTTGAAGGACTATCCAATTGCATACGGAGTCATTTGAACTATTCCGTTGATCACGCATCTTGTGCAGGAGAAAATACAGAGTCCCCAGACTCCCCAGACCAATGTTCAATCTTAAAAGATTGAGCTTGGTCTGGTGATAGCACAGACTTACATCACCAAATGCAATGCAAAGCGTGGGATGCAGCGGTGTAAAGCACACCACCACTGGACTCTAGTTCTTTCCAATCTGTCTTCTCTGTCTGGCAATCCGATGGACAAGTCTGGGTGTGGCGGCTGCCAGGAGAACGGTACTTGCCTGACTGCATTGTGCCAAGTGTAAAGTTTGGTGGAGGGGGGGATTATGGTGTGGGGTTGTTTTTCAGGGGTTGGGCATGGCCCCTTAGTTCCAGTGAAATGAACTCTTAACGCTTCAGCATACCAAGACATTTTGGACAATTTCATGCTCCCAACTTTGTGGGAACAGTTTGGGGATGGCCACTTCCTGTTCCAACATGACTGCGCACCAGTGTACAAAGCATCGGTCCATAAAGACATGGATGAGGGAGTTTGGTGTGGAGGAACTTGACTGGCCTGCACAGAGTCCTGACCTCAACCCGATAGAACACCTTTGGGATGAATTAGAGTGGAGACTGAGAGGAAGGCCTTCTTGTCCAACATCAGTGCCTGACCTCACAAATGCGTTTCTAGAAGAATGGTCAAAAATTCCCATAAACAGCCTTCCCAGAAGAGTTGAAGCTGTTATAGCTGCAAAGGGTGGGCCAACTCCACATTAAACCCTACGGATTAAGAATGGGATGTGATTAACATTCATGTGCATGTAAAGGCAGGCGACCCAAAACTGTTGGCAATATAGTGTATGATATAATATAAAGACTTTGAGAGTACTTTAAAGTACCTTGCATAATGACCTCAAAAAACTAGACATGGTAAACTTGCTCAGTCACTCCCCTGATACAGCATTGCACTTGCAATCCGGAGCACTTGGGCATGAGTCCCATAAAACACAAGTCGAAACCAGTGGCAGCACTAGGGCAGAATTATGTATCGCCACTGGTACAGCATGATTTGTATTCGATGTATACATCATAATATGTATGACCGTTACATTGTCTGGCCTCACAACCAGGTTTCTATAATACTGTGTCATGTTAAAAGAAGTTTAACTTTAAAAAAAAAAACGTCATGTTTTTAAAAGCACAATCATGTTCTGTGTGCAGAGTTCATTCATTTAGCTCACAGCTGTTTTTATTTAGCCACTGTTGAACAGTACCTGTCCGGCCAGTAGGTTAGACTGTCAGTCAGCAGGCTTTAATAAACCATTATTGATTCAAAGAGCTGATAAAGGCAATAACAAAGAGGTGTTCAGCAAAATTAATTACATATGCATAACTTTTCGTCCAACCCTAGCAACACCTCTGCTGTGGCATGTCTTTTTAGAAACTGAGCGGGTCTGAAGCAAGATACTTCACATTGTTTAGATACCTGTGGTTTAGGCATTCTTTACCTACACAAATTATTTTATTAGCTCCCAGTCTCTACTAAAGCCCCACTTTAGCACATCCAACAAAGAAATCCTGGAGATGCCATGGGTCACGACACTCCACAGAAGAGCTGAAAGCCTCGTATAGTGCCTGACAGAATTTACTGTATAACGCAGATTTTCACAGAATTTGTAAACACTTAAATCAAATCACGATATTGGCTAGTGTCTGTGAATATTAATCCACAAAAAGACTATTTAAATATTAATCCTGCATGTTTTGTGTGTCTCTGTGAACAAATGGTTTCATTCACCACACACACACACACACACACACACACACACACACACACACACACACACACACACACACACACACACTTGTGTGGCGTGCTATCTTTGTAGGGTCTCTCCATAGACGTAATGGTTTTTATACTGTACAAGCTGTACATTCTCTCCCCTTACACTAACCCTACCCCTAAACCTATCCATCACAGGAAACATTCTGCATTTATAAATGTAAAAAAAAAAAAAAAAAAACTAATTCTGTATGATTTATAAGCTTTTGTACCCATGAGGACCTCAATTTAGCTCCCCACAGTGACACGAGTCCTAATGAGTCTGTGTGCATTCGGGTTGAAGTCCCCACCAGGCTAGAAAAAAAACATGTCCACACACACGCACACACACACACACACACACACACACACACAGACAGACATGAACTCATGAACTTCATCTCCATAGTCACTTCATCAGCATTTTACTGTTTCATTTGAGAAAAACTATCATCATATCAGAAACTCACAGAAACTCAAAGGTCTTCATGGCACCCGTCAAAATAAAAGTTCGGTTTAAAGTGGTCATGAACTGGCATCTTTATTTTTTTATACTGTTGTCTGAGGTCTACTTGTGATGTTTGCGTGGTTTTTACATTCAAAAACATCATGAATAAGTAATAGGTTATTTTCTACCCTGGTTTTGATGCTCTCTGCTGAATGCTTGGTTTTGATGGGCGTGCCGCACGGTAGATCTGGAAGTAAACGCCCACGGCTAGGATTGGATAAGATTTGCAAATTTAATGAACTTCGGCTCCTCTGTGAGTATGCGTGAGGAAGGGTGTTTTGAAAGCGTGTGGAGAAACGGCAACCAGAATAATTCGGCCACAGGGCTCACAAAATGTCTTTATCAAACAAACACAATGATTTATCTCTCATCCACCTGCGATTAATATGAATGTTATTTTACATTACTTGATTTTGTGGATCGGTGGATATAACCGCGAACGTGCCAAGTACGTTGCAGACAGCAAAAACTTCCGCGATTGTATTTTTCCTTCAAATATCAAGTCAATAGAATGAACAATGCACATTCCCGGGACGCTGGGCTTTGTGAGCCCTGTGACAGTGTGGTAAGTTATGTTTAGTTAGACATGTACATTGTATTTGATCTGTAACAATGCAGTACTGTCACTTATAAAATCATGTTTTACTCACATTAATGTGTTGCTTCATTCATTCATGTAATCTCATCCTGTCTGCAAATCCAGTCTCTTGTTTACAAACGATTCCGTGGGGAAATGAAGGAACAAACGCGCAATGTCTTCCCCACGTGAGCTGGAGCTTCATTAAAAATAAAGTTCAACCACACATTTATTAGAATCTGAAGGAAGCTCATGCAGCGACTGTGTTCTTCCACAACCAGGCACAGCACAATATATTACTCTCTTCGGCATGTTTTTTGCTCAGTAGCACAATCCATTTAGCTCTACGAGTCGGTGGGCGGGGCTACAGAATCAGGCGTTGCTCATCTTCTGCTGAGGCGGTGTTTCACCACACTCTGACGTCACAGGTTGGCATATTCTGAGATTGATCTTTTTCTGGGCCTGGTGTCAATAAAAGCTCTTCTTTGACTAACAAGGAAGTTTTCAGCTCCGAAACAGGATATTCTTATACAAACCTGATTCCAAAAAAGTTGGGACAAATTGTGAATAAAAACAGAATGCAATGATGTGGAAGTTTCAAATTTCAATATTGTATTCAGAATACAACATAGATGACATATCAAATGTTTAAACTGAGAAAAATAAGTTAATTTTAAATTTCATGGCATCAACACATCTCAAAAAAGTTGGGACAAGGCCATGTTTCCCACTGTGTGGCATCCCCTCTTCTTTTTATAACAGTCTGCAAACGTCTGGGGACTGAGGAGACAAGCTGCTCAAATTTAGGAATAGGAATGTTGTCCCATTCTTGTCTAATACAGGCTTCTAGTTGCTCAACTGTCTTAGGTCTTCTTTGTTGCATCTTCCTCTTTATGATGCGCCAAATGTTTTCTATGGTGAAAGATCTGGACTGCAGGCTGGCCATTTCAGTCCCCGGATCCTTCTTCTACGCAGCCATGATGTTGTAATTGATGCAGTATGTGGTCTGGCATTGTCATGTTGGAAAATGCAAGGTCTTCCCTGAAAGAGACGACGTCTGGATGGGAGCATATGTTGTTCTAGAACTTGGATATCCCTTTCAGCATTGATGGTGCCTTTCCAGATGTGTAAGCTGCCCATGCCACACGCACTCATGAACCCCATCCCATCAGAGATGCAGGCTTCTGAACTGAGCGCTGATAACAACTTGGGTTGTCCTTGTCCTCTTTAGTCCGGATGACATGGCGTCCCAGTTTTCCAAAAAGAACTTCAAATTTTGATTGGTCTGACCACAGAACAGTTTTCCACTTTGCCACAGTCCATTTTAAATGAGCCTTGGCCCAGAGAAAACACCTGCACTTCTGGATCATGTTTAGATATGGCTTCTTTTTTGACCTATAGAGTTTTAGCCGGCAGCGGCGAATGGCACGGTGGATTGTGTTCACCGACAATGTTTTCTGGAAGTATTCCTGAGCCCATGTTGTGATTTCCATTACAGTAGCATTCCTGTATGTGATGCAGTGCCGTCTAAGGGCCAAGATCACAGGCATCCAGTATGGTTTTCCGGCCTTGACCCTTACAAGACAGAGATTGTTCCAGATTCTCTGAATCTTTGGATGATATTATGCACTGTAGATGATGAGAACTTCAAACTCTTTGCAGTTCTTCTCTGAGAAACTCCTTTCTGATATTGCTCCAGTATTTTTGGCTGCAGCATTGGGGGAATTGGTGATCCTCTGCCCATCTTGACTTCTGAGAGACACTGCCACTCTGAGAGGCTCTTTTTATACCCAATCATGTTGTCAATTGACCTAATAAGTTGCAAATTGGTCCTCCAGCTGTTCCTTATATGTACATTTAACTTTTCCGGCCTCTTATTGCTACCTGTCCCAACTTTTTTGGAATGTGTAGCTCTCATGAAATCCAAAATGAGCCAATATTTGGCATGACATTTCAAAATGTCTCACTTTCAACATTTGATATGTTATCTATATTCTATTGTGAATAAAATATAAGTTTATGAGATTTGTAAATTATTGCATTCCTTTTTTTATTCACAATTTGTACAGTGTCCCAACATTTTTTGGAATCGGGTTTGTATTACCATGACCTTTTATATATCAAAAGCTCAAGGGAAAGTTGATTTCTCAATTCATCACCCCTTTAACATGACAAATAAATTACTGTTGTACAGCAGAGTTTAGATACGTCTCAATGTAATAATAACACTAATAATAATAATAATAATACATTATTAAAACTTTATTTTTTGTAAATAAAAGTTGAATTTCATATGATTAAAATATAATTTCATTTAAAGTTGTATGCTTTCATTTGATTGCCAGAAAAGTTAAAATACATATCACAGAATTTCTGAAATAAAAAAAGAAAATTGGAGGAATTTTAATTTTATTTCTAAATTAATAAATTGATGTTTTTATGAATTAAATTAATTAGACATGCTTTTTGATTACTAACATTTAATTTAACCATTAAAATGAAGTAAAAATTCTTTAATAAAACCATTACAGTGGAATCTAGAAAACTTAAAACCGAAAATGCAGAATTTGGTAAAAATAAAATAAAATTTGAGAAAAATAATCAAATGTATTTCATAGGGCCCTAAACAGGATTTGTGCTAAACTTTTAATACATTGTTATTAAGTTGTAAGTTTCATGATTTCAATTTATTAGACATGCTTTTGATTACTAAAATTTAATTTAACCATTAAAATGAAGTCCAAAAAAAAAAAAAAAAAAAAAAATATATATATATATATATATATATATATATATATATATATATATATATATATATATATATATATATATATATATATATATATATATATATATATATATATATATATATATATATTTGTCCAGAAAACATTTAAACAGGAAAAAACTAAATTTGGGGGAAAAAGGCGGTCTGGCGGTAGCTAGATATTTTACTTCATAAAGTTTTAAATGTGGATATTTTTCTAACACAAACCCTTTATTAACCCCGGAGCCGTGTGGAGCAGTTATATGATGGAGAGATGCACTTTTATGGCTTCAAACTCAATGGACCCCGTCACTGCCATTATAAAGCCTGGAAGCGTCAGGATATTTATTAAATAACTGATTGTGTTCATCAGAAAGAAGAAAGTCATATTACATGGCTTGAGGGTGAGTAAATCATGGGCTAATATTCATTTTAAAGTGAACTACTCCTTTCATTTGTTTAGCAAATAGATATTTCACTTATCAAACACAGTACACATACAACATAGTATCAGGTTTTTGGTTTGGAGCATTTTAATGAGTACGAGTACACGAGCGCAGTTATCCCATGGCCCAATTGTTTGCACTATTTGCAATCGCCACTTTACCTCTATAATTCACTTTATCCATCTTTTTTTTAATCTTTCTTCTGTTGTTGTTACTGTTAAACTTTTGTTGTTATTGTTATTGTTTTGTTGTTGTCAGGCACCTAGGGTCTGAGAGTCATAGAATTTCAATTCTCTGTATGTATGTACTGTACGTATGGCAGAATTGACAATAAAGCTGACTTTGACTTTGACTTTGAATACTGATACTGGCATCGGTGCATCCCTATATTCACTTCAAATGTTATAGAGCATTAACCTCTCAACGCCACTGACCACTCTTGCATTTCATTTCCGAACCGCCGTGATGCATAAAACAACCAACGTAATAATATGTTGCCACATTCACATTCAACCGTTTTGGAGAAAATTTAACATGCTGTTTAGCGCCAGTAAGATTTTTCACATGAAAAGTGCAGCAAAATATACCCAGAGCAATGCATTTCAGGTTTTTTTTCAGAAATGTAGGCTGAAATACAGCTATTTATTTGCTATCCTAACTATGTACACTCACCTAAAGGATAGTTTGACCCCCTTTCACCTTCAGAACTGCCTTAATTCTACGTGGCATTGATTCAACAAGGTGCTGAAAGCATTCTTTAGAAAAGTTGGCCCATATTGATAGGATAGCATCTTGCAGTTGATGGAGATTTGTGGGATGCACATCCAGGGCACGAAGCTCCCGTTCCACCACATCCCAAAGATGCTCTATTGGGTTGAGATCTGGTGACTGTGGGGGCCATTTTAGTACAGTGAACTCATTGTCATGTTCAAGAAACCAATTTTGAAATGATTTGAGCTTTGTGACATGGTGCATTATCCTGCTGGAAGTAGCCCTCAGAGAATGGGTACATGGTGGTCATAAAGGGATGGACATGGTCAGAAACAATGCTCAGGTATTCCGTGACATTTAAACGATGCCCAATTGGCACTAAGGGGCCTAAAGTATGCCAATAAAACATCCCCCACACCATTACACCACCACCACCAGCCTGCACAGTGGTAACAAGGCATGATGGATCCATGTTCTTTCTGTTTACACCAAATTCTGACTCTACCATCTGAATGTCTCAACAGAAATCGAGACTCATCAGACCAGGCAACATTTTTCCAGTCTTCAACTGTCCAAGTTTGGTGAGCTCGTGCAAATTGTAGCCTCTTTTTCCTATTTGTAGTGGAGATGAGTGGTACCCGGTGGGGTCTTCTGCTGTTTTAGCCCACCCGCCTCAAGGTTGTGTGTGTTGTGGCTTCACAAATGCTTTGCTGCATACCTCGGTTGTAACGAGTGGTTATTTCAGTCAAAGTTGCTCTTCTATCAGCTTGAATCAGTCGGCCCATTCTCCTATGACCTCTAGCATCAACAAGGCATTTTCGCCCACAGGACTGCCGCATACTGGATGTTTTTCCCTTTTCACACCATTCTTTGTAAACCCTGTGGTTGGGAATGTAAACCCTGAAATGGTTGTGCGTGAAAATCCCAGTAACTGAGCAGATTGTGAAATACTCAGACCGGCCCGTCTGGCACCAACAATCATGCCACGCTCAAAATTGCTTAAATCACCTTTCTTTCCCATTCTGACATTCAGTTTGGAGTTCAGGAGATTGTCTTGACCAGGACCACAGCCCTAAATGCATTGAAGCAACTGCCATGTGATTGGTTGATTAGATAATTGCATTAATGAGAAATTGAACAGGTGTTCCTAATAATCTTTAGGTGAGTGTATAATTATGGTTGGTTGCATTATAGCATTATATGGTTAGTTGCATTGTCCCAGTTTCCCCTGTTGTCCATGACTCAGAACAGACCAGTGTTCATTTTTGTTTGTGACTCAATGGATACTCGTTGATTTGAAAGATATGGAAAGCATTAGGACATTGGACCTGTGTATAAAAGTCTTACCCAGCATAGCGGAGAGCCAGAGAGCCAGGTCTTCCTTCATGGGCAGTAAACTGGCCTCATGTCGGCTGGCCAGCCACTGGCTGTACTGCTGCAGATCTGTGAGTCCCGGGCCAGCCGGCTGCTGCTTACCACTCAGAGGACTACACATGCTGCAGAAAACACAGACACATCAGTACAACTCAAGAACATTCATTCAATCATTTGGCGCTGATAAAATCCCTCAAATGAATTATTTCCCTTTCCCACAGAGCACAAACGCCGTCTTTCTCTTCTAAAGTACCTCTGATCATTCAAGCCCTTTCTGTTGTTTCACAGAAGGCTCTTATCCTCCATACTGATCCTCTCATCACAGTCCAGCTCCAGGCTCTTTTCTTTGCCCTGTGATATCATGTGCACTTGCTTTTTCCTCTTTTTTTAAAGACAGAACAGTCACACACTGTGTGGATCCTCTCCAGTCCTGCTCTAGTGATTCTCTTTACACAAATAAACATGCTTTTCCCAATGGAACCTCAGAATACGTTGCCATTTCACATTCAGATAATCAAACTAGATTACACTTCCTGAAGAAAATGTGTCAGATGTGAGTGATAACTGTCCATGTAAAGCTCGTCGCTATGTTGGCGATGTCCTGACAACTTACCCTGCACAACCTAACGCGGGGTTAGCTGTAACACACATGGTGTAACACTTTTCACACATGCCAGGATGACAAAACTTTGTGTATTTACTATCTGCCATATCAACATTATTTAGAGAAAGAATTGCGCCAAAATTAAGAAATCTTTGGAAGATATCAATGAACATACACACATACATACTGATGTATTTAACCATAGCAAAAGTTAATTTCTTACTTAAGTTTATTTTTCATCTCTGTTTTTTGTGTTTATTTAAAATGAGACAAATCTGATATTATTTAAATCTTATATCTGTTATTTAACAGTTGAGATGGTTCTTTAATGCTGATCTAACAGCAGAAGACACGAGCCGGGGTTTAAATCCCAGTTGAGCAGGTGGGGCATGTTGTCACAATGAGCCCCTATTAGAACTACACTATTATATTCTATACTTTTATGAATACTTTTGAGAAACCGTCTACACACCCTGTCCGTGTGCAGCTCAATCGGACAGTGTGCGTACAACAGCAACGAGTGACTTTGAAAGGCCTTGGCATACTTAATTTTCCACATGCGGATGCGTCTTGCATGCAGTTACATCACACGGACGCAGGTGGCCAAAGTATACTTTGCGAGACGGAGCAAAACGCTGAAAATGAAGTATACCCAGGCCTTAACCAGTCCTATTCGGCCCACTCTGAGCGGAATTCGAACCAGGGTCTCCAGTGTGGGAGGTGGACGCACTAACAAGGACGCTAAAGACGGCAGCCTCGTGAGGCAAAGGGAGTGAGGTTTACACACACAGCTCTTACTGGCCTACATCCATTACACTTACCCTCCAAACCTCACTCCCATCCGGGTCACGGCACCAGTCCTACTTGACCCGCTCTGAGCAGGTGTGCTAACAAGAACGCTAAACACAGCAGCCGCTAGCGTCAGTCGCTAGCATGCCTCTTGAGGCAAGGGGAGTGAAGTTTACACTAGGGATCCACCGAAAAGAAAATTCTTGGCCAAAACCAAAACAAAAAAAATTACTTTTTTAAAAATAATTATTAATTTCTTATTTTAAATTAGTTTAATTAAAGGTGCAGTGTGTAGTATTTATGAGGATCTATTGACAGAAATGCAATATACATAATTATGTTTTCAGTGGTGTACAAAGACCTTACATAATAAACCGTTTTTATTACCTTAGAATGATTACATTTATTACATTTCTCTCTACATACACCGCGGGTCCCCTTACAGTTAAGTCGCCATTTTGCACCACCATGTTTCTACAGTAGCCCTAAATGGACAAACTTCTCTACAGAGCACTAGTCACTCTCTGCTGTCTCAGACGACATCTTTGTCCTGTGCGTAGCTTCTCTACGTAGCTTCGAAAGGGAGGGGTGAGCGGAGGGCGGTTGCAATTCACAACCTCACCACTAGATGTCACTAAAATTTACACTCTGCACCTTTAAATAAGTCCAAGCTATTATTATTATCAGAGCATGTGTGCAGAGTGGGGAGCGGATCAGTGAATCCGAGGGTAGCGTCATTTTACCAATGTTTACGATCTCATAGCAATTCATACATATTTTAAGAGGTGGCTGATTCTTGATGACACTTTTTTGAACAATCATACGAATTCATACAAGTGAGGTCGTACGGATTTGTATGATTTTTCAAAAAGCATCATCGGGAAGGACCACCCCCAACCCCGCCCCTAAACCTATCCATCACTGGGGTCTAGACAAATTGTACGAATTAGCCATCTCGTAAAATATGTATGAATTGCTGTGAGACTGCATTGGCATTGCCCAGCATGGCTATACCACAGCATGTTACAGCACAGTAGGGCTATTGCAAACAGAAACAAGTCTACGACAGATAAATTTCATGTAGACACGTTATTTAAGGAGACTTTGCTCTTCCAGTGAGCGTGAGCGGTACATGAGTGGAGCGTTCGGGTTGGGCCGAGAACAGAGAGCACACACACGGAGCAGAACATTGAGCTGAGCAAACTGGGTGCCGGTACAGACTTACCTGTTCGGCCACAGTCGCATCAAAGTTGTGCATCTTCAGAAGCAGAGCTGCTCGCAAAGTTGCAGTGCGTGTCCACTGGCACGACGGGAGCAGAGCCGAGCAAGCGTTTTCAGTTCATTCTAATGGAAGCTGTGCAATGAACTGAAAACGCTTGCTCTGCTCTGCACCAGTGGACACACACTGCAACTTTGCGAGCACCGTTACAAAATATGCTGCACAAGAGTGAAACCTGAGCACTGAACACTAAGGGGTGGGGCGGCATATATTTTCGCCTCATATATTCTGCCTTTTTTTTTTTCTTTCGGTGCATTCCTAAGTTTACACATACAGCTCTTTCTGGCCTACACTCACCCCCCCAAACCTCACTCCCATCCGTGTCAACGGCACCAAATGTAACCTGTCTTTATTAGACCTGCTCTGAGCAGGATTTGAACCAGTGCCTCCGGCGTGGGAGGTGCTAACAAGGACGCTAAACTAGCGCACCTATTGAGGCCAGAGGAGTGAGGTTTACACGCACAGCTCTAACTGGCCTACATCCGTTACATCAGGGCATTGCTAGGCATGGGATAAGGTGTTCAGAGTGTTTGCTGGGGTGTTGCAATGTGGTTTTTAGAGTCTTTTGAGTGGTTGCTAGATGGTTGCTCACTTCCCTAATGCCGAGGTCACACTGCACGATTTTCAAAGTAGTCAGATCACTGCTCTTTTCACACTGCATGACGATCTGGGGTAGCATTCAGTCGCTGCTGTGTTCACACTGCACGATAGATCGGTAACAGGGGGTTTCACATTGCATGACAACTCTGTCTGGTCCGCAAACACAACCAAACACACACGAGAAGTGATAATCGTGAAGCGAGATCACGCGTCAGCTCGGAGTTCTCACGCGAGACTGGAATCGTTATTAAAAATGGTAGCCCGCAAGAAGCTTGAGATCCAAATTGTCTGTGCGCTGATTTGCAGCGAAAAGGAGAACAAGAAAAAAAGATTATGGAGGAGGAAATGTTGGGGAGATGCGGGGAGCAAGGATTGTGTTCTGCAAAGAGAGTTTGAGGTCAATAAATAATTTTGCAATGAACTACTGTTGCAAATGTTTGTGCTTTGTTTCCGTTTGATATAATTGTAAATATATCTATTAAAATCCTGATATTCTGGACTATAACTCCTCCCCGAACCTCCCCCTGCCCTGTATCTCACTCTCTCATTGGCTGTAGTTCATCGCAGATGTCATTTTCAGTCAGAACTCATTTCACACAGCAGGATTTTAACTCGACTCATGGGCGATTCTCTCAGATCACGTCTTTGATCAGTCACACTGCGTGACTGTCACTGATTGCCTATGATTTGGGGCATTTGCCAGCGATTTCGCAAAACCTGTCGACGAGTCAAAATCGGGGCTAAAATCGTGCAGTGTGAACTCGGCATAAGTCAAAAGAGTCCACCGCCAATTCTCTTTGATATTCTGGTCTATACACCACCGTTCAAACTAATGCAAGAATGCCTTATATTGATCAAAAGTGACAGTAGAGGCATTTATGATGTTACAAAAGATTTTTCAAATAAATAAGTTATAATTGAGCTTTATAGTCATCAAAGTTATATATTCATTTTAAGCAGCACAACTGTTAATAATAATACATGTTTATTGAGCAGCAAATCATCATATTAGAGTGATTTCTGAAGGATCATGTGACATTTTATATATATATTCAAAACGGTTATGGTTGAATTGTAATAATATTTCCCCAAATTGCAGTTTTTACAGTATTTTTATTCAAATAAGTGCAGACTTGGTGAGGATAATTCTTAAAGAAAGTCTGCAGCAGACGCTACCCGACAGTCAAAGAGGCATTACGGCAGGAAACTGTGGACTGGCGAGGGCTTATCTTCATTTGGGACAGAGCCGAAGTATAGATCGCTTTACGCGAGTATGCCATATGTATCTGGGTAAAGCTGGATATGCATGTACTTATAGTAGTTGTACAATTCACTATTGTTTTTTAATTAATTATAATTTGGTGTTATTAATTCATTATGTGCACTCTAAAAAATGCTGGGTTGTGTTGAAAATGGACAAACCCAGCAATTGGGTTATTTTAACCCAGCATTTTTTATAGTGTGTTAATGTTGAGGATAATGAATCCTGTGAGGTTTTGTTCAATTTATAACAATTTCGTGATAACAAATGTGTCTCGTCAAGCTCTTTTGTCAACAGTGGCATTTCCCTACTTGTCTAAGGCAGTTGTATTTCCCTGTAACATCCTGCGGCTATTTGCAGAAGAATTGTACCAATCCAGTTTAATATCTATCTGTGATCTACACAAACACGGATGAAGTGCGAGTTCATCTTGATCGCTCAGCAAAGCTTGTTACTTCATATCATTGTTGTTTGAGGTTTTTTTGTTGTTGAATGCATTAAATGCATTGCCCTGGTTTATTACAAACACAGAAATGTGCCGATGATGTGTGATGACACCCAGCATTGCGAGGGATTTGCCCTTACCCATAATTCAATGCAACACGTGGATTCCAGAGGCTCAAGAGAAATGGTATGAGTTCTGGGAAGTGTGAATATCTTCAGTGATGCTGAACGGGACCTCTTCCTAAGTTTTGCTCCCACTGAGCAACCTGGGAATGAGGACTTGGGTCCAACAATCGTCACATTGTTGTGGTGGGCTCTGAATGGCTGGCAGTCGAGTGCGAACTGAAAGTCAATCTGTATATTTTTCTTGTTTCACAAAATAGTACGCCAGAATTCACTTGACCTGCTCTATCAGATAAAGCCAAATCTCCTCTTTCCTTTTCTTTCTGAATGAGCTCCTGTGCTGGAAAAGGCTGAGAGAAAATGAAACCAGAGGAAAAAAGAGGTGTTACTAGCACTCCAAAGAATAAAAAGAGGACACACTGTCCCATATGGACAAAAGCAAGATCCCCTTTGAGAAATGAACAGTAGTTCACTAATAATATCAGTGCTGTCTGTCTGGATTTAATATTGACTGATTCAGTGATCATCAGCGCTGCAATGAGAAAGCTGATACGAGAGAGTATGAGATTGACCTTATTATTATTAGTAGTGACTCCATCACTAATACTTTGCTACATGATCAGATCTGACAGACGATAAAACGCACAAGAAAATGATCCTGCACACTTACACCAAAGGTATATATTTAGAGCAGGTTTGTGTCGGTCAATGGCGCAGTCGCCAACAATGCGCCTGAACACACCTGGTTTTCAGCGTCAGCAACCTTTTTTCACTGATGAAAACGAGACGATAACTAAATAAAAAACAGTTTTGGATGACGAAAACTATGACGAAAATCTACTGTCATTTTCGTCAACAAATAAAAACAATATGAAAACGTTAGGGGGGACGATTAGGGAAGAGATCCCGTCAGAACTGATGTCCTGAAGTTGAAGTTGAAGAAGTTGAAGTTGAAGTTTATTTGTCATTACACATGTACAAGTACAGTATAACGAAATGAAGTTTGGAGCAAGCCTCCGGGCCGCAGCCGATTATTCAGGCGCCGCCACACGCACATTGCACACAGATGCACACATTTTGAATTGTAACGTGCTGGCGGGAAAACACGACGCTGTTGCGTATTTTACAGGCTCAAGAAACTGCGCTTCAGAGCGGCTCAATCAATGAATAACGCACATTTATGACAGGTAATGTTTATGCTAATGCTGAGGAAAAATGACAATGTTTTAGACGGTTGTAACAATGCATATTTGATCCCCCTCATCTGAACTTGAATGAGCAGCTGCAACTGCAATAGTAAGGCATTTCAAAATAAGAGTCCCGGTGTATTTCAAGCTTGTTTATAATTAAAAGTCATGCAATATATACACGTTTTTGGTTACACAATACACTGCATTTCATTTAATTCCCATTTCACTCATAGTCAGGAGGAAAGACTAAGAACGGTATTTGACACATTATTCAATAAAGTATCAGAGTTAATGAAAACCATTCAAAAATATGAATTACTTGAAATTAAATAAATGTTAACTGAAATAAAGAAAACGTATCTGAAGCTTTAGCTAAACCTGATCCACTAACTAAAAACAGAAATACAAAATTATAAAAACTATATAGATATATTGTTTTTCTTAAAACAAACAAAAAAGTGAATTGAGCTCTGTTTCGTGTATTTTTGCGCTTGAACGAACACAGTTATGTCAAAATGTCAGTTTTGTCATGTATTCAGTAACAGTCGGTTATGCAATGCCTAAAAACTCAATTAATGCATTACAATTTAACTAAACTCATTAGATTTTAGTCAACTAAAGCTAGGCTAAAACTAAAAACAATTCAGGCGACTAAAATATGACTAAAACTAAATCAAAATGAACGCTGGTGTATATAGCATTATGGCATCAGATTCTGTATGAACAAGTACAACAGATTTTCTTCAGAAACAGAAAAAGCATTCACTAAAATCTCTCTCTTTTCTCAAAGACTGCTCATCATTTGCTGACATTAGGCATTCACACAACTGCATGATCACCACCTTGAAACAGATGCTCGGCAAACACAAGCTCCCACAGTTCACAGATGGACATTTACAGTGCACTAACCGCCACACACATAAACACACATATTGAGCCCATATGGTTGAAACCAAAGGTCAGTGTACAGTGACAGACAAACCTTGAGCTGGGACTATAATATTGAATAACATAATATTCTTTCTGTCAATATTTCTCTATAGCAAACAGATTGAAGTTGACAGTGGAGTGATGTAAAGGCAATATGTGACTCCCATATATGTTATGGGATATGTTATATATTTACATATGAATTTTCCATCCATAAACCATACACTGACCTCGACTAATGCAGAAATATAAGTGATAATACTCCAGCTCGTATATCCGATTCTGCTGCAGTTATTTGAGCTTCAGCGCTGTGTCGTGTTCATCAAGCACAGAACACACATTGTATTCTCTGATGGGTAAACACACACACACACACACACACACACACACACACACACACACACACTCTTTCTAAATTCAAACAGAATTGTTGCCTTTTGCATTTAAGTTGAGTTTAAAGTTTATGTCCCTCCCCAGTTCCTTTGGTTATCAGTTGTCTTCACAAACCCATTACTTAATGCTTGATGTATCAGCCTGGCTTTAATTATGTTTACGGGCTTTTACACACTTGAACTGTTCGTTTTAAATGCACAATAACCCATTTAACTGAGAGAAAAACTCATACCTTCTCCAGTCTAATAGCATTACTGAAGAGAAAAACTGTTCTTTTCTGTTTTCGAGTCTGCATGCTTGGCATTTTATGACTGTAGTAATATTTCAAAGCTGCTGGTGCTTTCATGAGCTATTTTTAACACTTAAAGAGAGACCACAAAAACAGACTATATTGTATAGACAGATATAAACTCTAGATGCATTCCTCCTAAAAGTGTAATGCATGTTGAAGGAACTTTTCCCCCATTGTTACGTTTTATTTTATAAAGAATATTTTTTTACAGTACTATATGTAATTGTATCTATGAGGCGCATTTCTCTTTCCCGTCAGTCCCCACTCACCCTGCAGTCGGTCGGTCGGTCGGTTCTTCAACAGCACACGCTCGTTTGCGATGGATTCATGCTTTCCTCAAGCACGGGTCCTCGGACTGTTTCCCATGACACTGAGCCTCAGAGCCGACTGTCATTGCCAGACTCGGTTCAAAGTGCGCTCGCTCATCTCACCGCCTCCCTGAGAGACGCGACGCGACGCGACGCGACTGTGAACCGCGAGCGAGCATAAACGAGCCACACAGACGAGGGAAAGACGTTAACTGATATATATATATATATATATATATATAAATAAAATTTAAAAAGAAATGTAGATGATTATTTTAGTTATGATGTTGGTTCATCATGTTTTGTATTTTATCCTGTATGTTGCATTTTAACCTCTTATGCTGAACATGATTTATTTTTTATTTAATGTAAAGCACTTTGAACTGCATTTTATGCCTGAAAAGTGCTATATAAATAAAGTTTATATAGCCTATATATATATTAGGTTTATTATATTTGTATTTTTAGGTCAGTTAACGTTTATATATGCTTTATATAAATGTATATAATTACAAACCCTAAAAAATATTATATATATATCATTTATTTATTTAGGTTGTGTATTGTATTTTTCCGGTCAGTAACATAGAGTAATATATATATTGGGCAATCGATTAATCGCATCCAAAAGAGTTTGTGTTTACATAATATATGTGTGTGTACTGTGTATGTATGTATGTGTGTGTGTGTGTGTGTGTGTACGTGTGTGTGTGTGTGTGTGTACGTGTGTGTGTACGTGTGTGTGTGTGTGTGTGTGTGTGTGTGTGTGTGTGTGTGTGTGTGTGTGTGTGTGTGTGTGTGTGTGTGTGTGTGTGTGTGTGTGTGTGTGTGTGTGTGTGTGTGTGTGTGTGTGTGTGTGTGTGTGTGTGTGTGTGTGTGTGTGTGTGTGTGTGTGTGTACGTGTACGTGTGTGTACGTGTACGTGTGTATATAAACGAAAAGCAAGTTGTGTAGCCCATTTTATTTTAAATGTTGTATTACTATATATGAATACAACATTTAAAATAAAATAGGCTACAAAACTTGCTTTCGCACCCAAAAATAATTTTCATTTGTAAAATGGGAACGCGTTGGGATAAGCAGTTTTGATCAAAGTTCTGCTATACATCGTTTTGCGTAAAAATAAATAAATAAATAAATAATAGCCACTCTTTTATTTTGAAAAACTGTCACGGAAGTTCAGTCCCGCGGAAAAAAGTGACGTCGTGCGCGTCCTCCACCAATAGCAAGTGAAGAAGACGCACGCTGGCTGCAAGAGAGAAGGCGCGCGTTGACTCGTTTATGTGCAGTAAACGCTTGAAGAGTGAAGGGAGTTTGATGGAGGCTGTGCTGACACAACTGAAGAGCATCCTGGAGCTGCTGAGCGTCTCTCAGACGGAGTGCGTGCGTGACTGGGACCGTCGCACCGTCCAGCGCGCGTTTCAGTGGGCCGAGTACTGCGAGCAGCTCCACTCCCGCTTCCAGTCAAACCCCGCGGTTCGACCCGCCCTGGAGTCCGCCCTGAGCGACACCAACCAGCGGCTGCGGGAGACTCTCCCGGCGTACTCTCCAGTCATGTTCTCTGACCTGGCTCAGTGTCAACACACGCTGCTCGTGCAGTTACTCAGAAACCCTTATGCACCGAGCTCCCTCATGCAAGTGCTTTTCCCAGATCCCAAAACCGCCGCACAGGAATTCCAGTTTGACCAAAGCAGCCTCGTTACATGCAGATCTGCGTTTAATCTGTTCTGCTGCACGCTGGGCAGGACTGGTCACCCCGGGTTACCGCTCGAAGCGGAAGTGAGAGGCACACTCCTCAGGAAACTCCTGAACGCCACTCTAACTCGCTCTGACAGTGACGAGTGCGCGAGATCAGTGCTGGATTCCATCCTTCGTGACAGCGCGGGAGAAATGGAACGCCTTTATGACGTCATAGCAGCCGCGCTGCTGTCCGGTGATGACGAATCGAACGCCGTCACTCCGCGCGTCATCCTCGCCTGGCTTCAGCATCACGACGGGAGTTTAAGTGCCCTGTGCAGATCGCTGTGTCCCGGGCTGTGTGCGGTCCTCTCCCGACAGTCCCCGGAGTTTAAACGGGCATATCGGGGTGTTTTGAAACAGTGGGCGTCCTGCTTGGAGTATGACGTCTTGGAGAGTGTTTGGGTGCCCACGTCAGATGGGCCAGTGACGTTTAATGCACTGGCTGATCGATTTAGAGATTTAATAAATTCAGGAGCACCGCTAAAAGAGGACACTGAGAGCGAGCTCACAGCGCTCCAACTGGAGGACGGGGACTTCAGTGTGCAGGGCATCAGTGTTTGGACTGACCTGATCATTCAGCTCAACGCTGGAAGATAATTCAACATTATCGCCCCCCAGACGTTTTAGAATTATTAATAGCCTATAATTGGCATGTTTTTATATTTTGACTTTTATTTGGTTATAAAGAGCCAGCCATTATAATAGCCTATTCGTTTTTTATATAGCCACCCTTTTCATGTTTTGTTACTTTTTTCTTCTTCTTAGTGGGTCATTAGGAACAAGAAATGTTCCTTTTTCATAATTTCTGATATTTTGTAATTTCAGTTATTATATTATTGTTATTATTTTATAAGAGCCATCATAATATATATTTTGCTTCTCCATATATTTTGTCGTTTTTCATAATTAGAATTTCTAAACTTGACGTCCTCAAATATCCAGAGAGCGAAAGCCTTCAGCTCATGTTCTCCTGCAGCCCGGACTCCCGGCCGACAGGGGGCGACAGCGCTCTTTACGCCATCGCCCGTGCGCTTCATGCTCTCAGTGCTGTTACACAATACAGCTCTTCAGTGTGTCCACCAGTGTTGCTATCATATTTGACGTTTATGAATTAAGGAATAATTATTTGTAGTATATCGGTGATGTTCTGCCTCATGAAACTCTTAAGATGGATACAGAAACAGTTCCTCACGGTTTTAAGGTGAGCAGATTTCTGAAAGGAACATTTGAGTAGTCAAAACATCACTGACATCTCGTGTGTTATTACATTTTTGATTTTGAACTGTTGTGGATTCCCTATGTTATTATTAATAAGTATTATGATTTTGTTCACTGCACCCGCAATAAATACATTTACACAATGCAAACAGTAGTAGCCAAATAGCAGTGTTTAATTATATATAATTAAAACATCTTAAATATGGATATTCTTCTCACACAAACCCATTGCTTCACTTCAGAAGGCCTTTATTAACCCCCGGAGCCGTGTAGAGCACTTTTATAATGGGTGGATGCACATTTATGATGATGCACTTTTATAATGGATGGATGCATGCATTTTTATGGACTTAAAATTTTGGGCTGCCATTCACTGGCATTCTAATGCTTGGATTAGCCAGGACATTTTTAATATACCTCTGATTGTATTCGTCTGAAAGAAGAATGTCATATACACCTAGGATGGCTTGAGGGGGAGTAAATCATGGGCTAATTTTCATCTTTGGGTGAACTATTCCTTTAAGATGTGTGGAAATTACTGCGTTGTGACTGGAACTTTTTGGGACATTTAAAATAGTTTAAATCAATCCCTCACCTGTTGAGGCCCTGTTATAAAGCGCATGCAAACAGTATTACTTTAACATGAATAGTTAGTATGTTACTACCTTGAAAGTAATAACGATGTTTGTTTTGATATTTGACGATAATGGCGCTCCAGGTTAAGTTCTTCATGAAGTAGCGGCGCGCGTGACCGAGTACAGCCAGCATAGCTCACAGAGCCTACACGTTTGCTCCTGTAACCAGCAGCTGCTGAATGTTGCTCGGGCTTTTTTGCAATGAATTTGCATTTGTTTTGAACCAAGCAGCAACCTCCCTAGTTTCTCTTGAAGCCGATACGGAAGTGACTTAAACTGCAGTTCATCGACTGGCCACTAGAGACCGGCTCCAGAAGGGAGCAGAATCTCATTGAGCCCCATGTTAAAATGCCCAACTTTACAGCAGAATAACACGTGTTTACAGCCTGGGTAAATCGTGTTTTTTTTGTCTATACGGCTAATTTTGCCTTTAATGACAACTGTGAGGGGGGTGAATTTTTTTATAACTCATTAGTCTACATTATATAAAGCCTTAAAGTTCTGCAAATTAAGGGCGTGGTCACTTTGAGTGACAGGTGGATTGCGTTTGTCTGCTGTCTGTTAGTCATCACGTCAGCTCCGCCCACGTCCCGCCTCTTTGCCCGATATCAGTTATCCGGGAGTGACTTGCTGCCAAGATGGCAATGGCCAGCTTGACCCTACTTTACGCTTCAGAACTGCTCTTCTGAATCCTACGGGTGACGTCACAGATACTATCCATATTATTTTTTACAGTCTACGTTTTGAACGAGCTGTAAAACGGGAACAGATCACCAAAAACTGAGAAACAGGTACGTTTGGTCACCTCATCATAGGAACCCTAAACATTTCAGATAAATGCATTTTTTTTTTTTTTTTTTTTTTAAATCAGCTAAAAATGCCTTTTGTAAGAAAAAAATAAAAATCATTGAAGTTCATTGGTCAAACATTGTGAAAACCCTGAGAAACCATGCAAAACAGCAGTGTGAGAGTAGGTCTAAACTGTGGTTCTGTTTTTCATCTTTGTATAATTAATAAATACGCATCTCTCCTTCATTAAAGAGAAATGCTGCTGGGCTGCACTGAATAGGCTGTGTGACAGATGGTGGCATCACTGTCACCTTGGCAACCGTTGGCATTAAGCACAGGATTCCATTCGAAATAGAAGGAAGGGGCCAGGCAGCGAACGCGTGCGCTTTTTAAATTGGTCCCCGGGGACGCGCGGACGCGTGCTTCATGGGCTGGGTTTCATATGTCTGTCACATTAAGGAGGAGGAGAGAAAGAGATCTGGAACCTGCATCGACCAGGGTCACACGTTCAATGATTTATGAGGTCACTTGAGATTGTTGAAGCCCACAATCAAACCTCATGACTTCATCTGAAATCTCAACAGCGTCATGTTGTTTGTTAATGCTTTCAAATAGAAAAGTGGCGGCTTCATTTCCTTTTCAAAGGTCCCTGCACTCGTAATACATATAGAATTAGTCAGTCTAATCTCTAAATTGATTTTGCATCCAGTGACAAGCAGGCTCATTATGCAGAACTGAATCCTGCTCCATTTTAAACAGTTATAGTTTCAAGATACGTGTTTTAGGGTTGTTTTTGGGCCTTGTTTGGTTGGGATATGCTTAAATAAGTCTGTATTGTCTATATTGTTTGAGGATGTGTTGTTTTTTGACTAACTTTAGTATTTACTCTTAAAATACACTTGAGTTATGGCAGATTATATATAATGATGTTATATAAGGGGCTATAGATTATAATTTTCATGCATTAATCTCTTTTTATTACCAGTGTGTGAACAGCTTGTAAGGACACTTAAAAAAACGAGTTGTCTAAAGCCTGTAGACTGATTTTTATGTGACATCATGAAAATCAAAAGGATGTGACGTTTACACTGTAAAAAAGAAATCCGTAAAAAACCAGATAATGTACTGGCAGAAAATTACCAGGACATTATCCAGTAATTTTACAGACCCTAAAACACAACGCAGTGAAGTTCAAAATGCACAGGTAAAACGCCTGTAGGCCTACTGTAGTCTGTATAGCCGCACATATCCAGGTATATTGTAGCATGAGCATGAAAAGTGAAGCCAAAGCGTTTCAATCGCCGCCGCCTGGTGGCTGGCTGCAGTATAGCTCATAAACCCCGCCCTCTCCATGTTATCTAATGGGACACGAGCCAAAAAATAAAATAAAAAATCCAATTGCACTTCAGATAATTATTTCCTAAAGAACGTTTCTGTCATTGTAGGTAGTTCTTATCACACAGTTATGTTCAAGTGTTCACTTTCCCAATATGTTTGGTTTTAGTTAGTTAGTTGGTTGAATCCATAAAAATGGGTTGTAACATCATGATTGACAGCTGTGCTTGAGTCTGCGGGAGTGTGGGCGGGACCTTCACTACTGCACAGGCTCCGCCTCCAAAGGGCTGACATAAGCGGCAATGACCATTACTGACTGGGGAATTTGTAACATAGTGAATTTAATTATTTACACAAGTAGATTACATACAGAGTCAATGCAAAGATCACACTGGGCGACGCGTTTGCCTAAATCGTGTATTCCCTGCAAGTTGAAAAAATTCAGGAAATTTGCATGAGATCTTATCGCGCATGCCAATCAGCAATGAGCTGGCACATCTGGTTTGACGTGTCCAGTTGTACCAGGCGCAGTTCCTGGAGAAAACGGTGGAATTCACCGAGTTATGTGCACCTCTGGACGGTGCTGTGAACTTATTTAGGACTTCCAGAACAGGTACAGAGCAGGAAAAGTAGTTATCTCCAACATGTTGTTGTTGATGTGTGTGAAGACACTCCTCATCGTGCGATGTTTTTATTGACGCGAGTGACACGATAAACAAGCTATCCTGCGAGTAATCTAGAGAGAGTAACTCGATACGAATATGAGTATATGCTTCGCTTTTAGTGAGCACACACTGTAAGAGTGCGAGCGTGAGGAATAAGTTGCTGCCTGCAGTTCACTTAATGGCCACTGGTGTCGCTATAAACAAGGGTTTCTGATTTCTACATATGGCCCCTTTAAGCTTAATTATTTTTTTTAATTAATGAGCAAAAAACAAAAAGTGTTTAATTTATTCCTGCTCTATCCTGATTTCAACCAGGATAGAAACAGCAGACACACTAGTTTCTCTCTTTTCTGACTCTAGAAGAGCACATGCTCTGGAGATGCTGTGGTTTCTTTGACAGCATGTCTCCTTGGAAACAAAGAAAATGTGTTTTCTCAGCTCAAATATGCACTGAGAAAGCAGCAGGGCAATGCTGAGAAAACACAACCGTTTCCACAGTGAATAATCAGAGGCGAGATTTCCTCCCTAACGCAGCAATTCATTACCGGGAAACAAACCTTGATGTCATTATTCTGCCTTAATACAGATATTTTCCTGTCTCACTTCTGGAGGGACATTATGCAGGAATGTCGGAATGTCTTTGAAGTGATGTAAATGCATTACGCGTACACACAGGGTTATTTTATTCCTTCCCATAATGCACATCTTAATCATTTTAATTCTGCATGGACATAATCATTTGTTTTTGATTTAAAGAAACCGAGAAATTGATGAGCTACTGTATTGAAACTGTGGATGGACAAATAGTTTTTGATTCATATCGCAGCCATGAACCATGTCACTTGTTAATCAGTTGCAGGTTGTATTAAGGGGAAGGACGTGCTCATTTCTGAGAGCATTTGTTTATGCAAAAATCTGTGTAGTGCAAGATGATGTCATCAATATTGGTGAAAATAAATGTTTGGCGTACACTAGCATATGGACTTTTCTAAGCATGAACAAAAGCCTGAACTTGATCATTTTAATTTCATGAGATCTTTAAAGTCCATTGTTTCAGTGAGAGTTGATTGGCTGATCTAAGGTCATGTGATCTGTGGATTTACAGTAGTTTTGAATGCCAAATGGATGCGATAGTATTGATTCAAGCACTACAATATAACACAATGTGCACACACAAAGGCATTAAATGGCTTCTAAATAACCAAAATATTATCAAGGAAATTACTTATTTACTAGAACATACAGAATGAAGAAAAACACATGTTTTCCATGTATGAACACGCACCTTTATTATCCGTAGTCCCTATAGACCTGGCGAGCTGGTGTGAGTGTGTGTTGGGGGCGGGGTGGTGACAGCACCAATGAGGACATGGTTTGTTAAACATGTGATGAAAAGCACAGCTCGGAGAGATTGCAGACAGATGAAGGATACTTCTGGAGAAAGAAGCAGATGAATACTGAAGGACAAACACAGATATTCCTTGTCACTGGTTATAATTGTTAAAAAAAAAGATCCATGCCCTTGCAATTTCTACCTAAAGGCTCAAATCATTCTTATTCTACCATGCAGTCTAATCTATCAAACAGTACTAAAACATCGTCCTATCCTCTTTCACACAGACAATACACAAACTAGATTAAAAATGTTCCTTCATCTGACTAACAGATGTCGTTGAAGTGAAAACGTGGAAAGCATTTGTTGTGCGAGTAATAACAGAATTACTCAAAGGTTTCAGAACTCAAACTGTCCTTGGTTTAATTAGCACTTGCTCAGTTTGTAATATCTGCGGATTCACACCTCCATCACTCATGTGCTCTCAGTTCTGCAAGAAAGAAAGGGGAAATCGCAAAGAGTAAAGGAAACAAAAGATGGTAAAACAGAAGGAGAAATTGAAGGGAAGATGAAATGAAGGGGAAGCAGAATAGGAAAGGGAACAAGACAGAAAGGGAAGATAAGGAGAACACAACATGGAAAGTCAAACAAGAATGGGAATGGGATGAAGAAGCAGAATGGTGAAAGAGAAGGGGAACTAGAAAGGAAAAGGAAAGCAAAGAGAAGAGAAGGTGAAAGGAAGGGGAAGCAAAATGGGAAAGTGATGGGGAGGGAAAGGGAAGGTAACAACAAGAAAACAGAGTAGAAAAAAAGAGTAGGAATGGGAATAAGAAGTGGAATGGTGAAAGAGAAGGGGAACCAGAAAGGTAGTGGAAAGGGAACCAGAAAGGAAGGAACAAGGGAATGGGAATGTAGCAAGGTATGTTGTTATGGGAAGAAGGAGGCGGAAACCGGTGAACGTTTAAAGACTTTGATATCACAAAATAAACAAACATCAAAACTAAAAGAACAATGGCCTTGTCCTGCTTGCCACAGGGAACCGAAAAGGGAAATGAGGATATGGCTGTCAAATGGTGACTGAAAAAAACTTGGTGATCTAAGGCCTTGTTTACTCCTGCTATTAAGATGTGTTTTGGTCGATCGAATCACAAGTGGACGACCCTAAATACAGGTGTAAACGGGGTCTAAAATGTTTTGAGCTTATCTACTTTTGACCATTTCCAGAGATAGTCGAAAACGCATTCGACCGGATTGCTTTCGTAGTGTAGACGCTAGGCTTGCTGTGATAGTCAGTGTTGATGGTGCTGCTGGTGTTCAGCCGCAAGTTCAGTCTGAGAACAGACACTACAATTAAAAACTGAACGTGTCTGCTTAATGCAGCGTGAGCCGGACGAGAGTCGCAGCACAAACGCAGCAGGAGTCAGATTTCATTCCTCATGAGAGCGAGGAGCTGAATGACTAGATGATCGCGGAAGATTTGGTTTCAAAGTGAAACGTTAAAAAGTGCCTGTTTAAGCGAGCTTGTCATTGTTCTGTTTTGTTGTTGTGTTTTTCATTAAGAATAATAGGCTAATGAACCCACCAGAATTGGCGCAAATTTTCAGTTCATTCCTGTGGAAGCTCAACTTCAATAGGAATTAAATAAAAAACACTCGCTCTGCTCTGCACTGTTATGAATGCCTGTGCGGACGTGCGCATTTTACTTTCGCTTTCAAATTAGCATCGGAGATACTGGTATTACCGGATTTTTCACATGCCGATTAAGCGGTGGGAACAGCGTCGGATCCCTAGTAGACGCTCATGTGGTCGAATGCATTCGAACAGCCACAGCCAACTATCCACCAACTATCCACCTACTGACCTAAGTAAACATTATGAGAAGAGCTGGAGCCCCAGCTCCCATCATGCGCACCTTCTACAGAGGCACCATCGAGAGCATTCTGACCAGCTGCATCACTGTGTGGTACGGCGCCTGCAACGCATCCTGCCGTAAAGCACTTCAGCGCATAGTGAGAGCAGCTGAGAAGATCGTTGGTGTCTCTCTCCCACCCCTCCAGGACATTTATAACTCCCGCCTCTCCCGCAAAGCCCTCATCATTGCGAGAGACCCCACCCACCCATCGCACAGCCTCTTCAGTCTGCTGCCATCAGGGAGGAGGCTTCGCAGTCTCCAAGCAAGGACCAGCAGACTGAAGGACAGCTTCATTCCCCAAGCTGTCAGGGCATTGAACTCCTCCCGACTCTGCCGACTCTCTCCTCTTCTGCCCCACGCACCTGATCTGGGAATCACCCCCCAGTTCTCCTCCCTTCATCTACCTCATATATTGTCTCTCTGAGGAATTGGTCTCCCCTCTTACAGACTCTTTTTTGCACACACTCTTATAATTTTATTTTATACCTGCACTGACTTAAATCTGAAATTGCACTATTGTTACTATTGTTTGCACTATTTGCCATCGCCACTTTACCTCTATAATTCACTTTATCCATCTTTTTTTTTAATCTTTCTTCTGTTGTTGTTACTGTTAAACTTTTGTTGTTATTGTTATTGTTTTGTTGTTGTTAGGCACCTAGGGTCTGAGAGTCATAGAATTTCAATTCTCTGTATGCATGTACTGTACGCATGGCAGAATTGACAATAAAGCTGACTTTGACTTTTGACTTTGATTATGGGAAGTGCACTAGCCAGACAGGATTTAAACTTTGTCGGCTGAAGACCCAAGTTTGGTTTGAAGAGTAAAAAGTACCAAGCACAAAGTTCTCCATTCCTGATTTCTAACACACACTCACAGTGTTCGGTGTGATCTTGCGGCTGTCTGAGCAGAAACGAAAGCTAATGCTCTCTGTATGATTTTCTGTCATCTCCGGTCATGTTCTTATGCAAATTGCGTGAGCTTATTTAGTCCATTAGATCGAAAGATCTGACAAAAACCCATACATTTGCCCGTCCATAGACCCTCCCTTCAAAAGAAATCAGGACAGAAGTGGTTAAAAGTGGACAAAAGAGACAGATTAAAACACCAGGTGTCTCCACTTGTGAGCCGATCGACCAAAATCTTAATACCAGGTGTAAACAGTGCCAAGGTGTGATGTGGTTTTGCTTCATTCCTTTGCTTTTACGTGGCTGTGTCTTAAAGCATACACAATGCATTGCCTCTTGTTATTATCTCTCCTCTTGTGTTAAAACAGCATTTCAGAACAGCTCTCAATCTTTTGTGATATTGCCTTGCGTTGCCTCAGTTTCATCAGCAGGCTCTTGCCGGCTCTGCTGATAGATAACTATATAAATAGATCTCCACATGGACCAGACTGTGTGTTCACAGCAGCTGCTGTAAGTGAGAACATGTTGGGTTTGGTAGTATTTGAAACACATTCTGGGGTAATGATTCCAAGGTTCTGCAAAGGAAATTGCCATGGTTGGATATTTGGGCTGGATGATCTGTGTAGGCCCACTGTACTGCAGAGTTTAGCTCAAACCCTAATCAAAGTCTCCTTCCTGTAATTGTCCAATAATTCTGAAGACCTTAATATGCTTGGGGTTGGAGCTAAACTCAGTGGCCATCCAGGGTCAGATTTGAGGTTACCTGGTGCAGTACTATTTCAACTTCAAATGGGCATGGTCATTACAGTTTCCTTGTAGTTTCATCAAGTCCTGAGAGCCAATGTCCTGCGGAGTTTAGCTCCAACTTGCACCAACACATTTACCTGGAAGTTTCTAGTAATTCTGAAGACCCTGATTAGTTAGTTCATGTGTGTTTATTTTAGGTTTGAGCTAAACTCTACAGTATGGCCCTCCAGGAGCAGAATTAGATACCTGTTGCACATTAAAGCCAAGTAGACACTGAGTTTTGGGAGTGGCGAACACATTTAAACCTCTAAATTATACTTTGGTGTCTATTAAATACAACTCACAGACTCAAAACAGTTGACATAGTGGTAACATGCATTTGGATATTCTTGATGTGTGAAGATTTTGAAAAATGCTTCAATGCTTTTTGTCAATACATTAAAGCTCTATCTAAAACAACAATGGATCCCACTGACAAAACAGTTCATTCTTCATAATGCCTTTTGTTTTCACAGAATAAATGCATGCAGGTTTGATGGGTGAACTATTCAGTCTTTCGCATCCTTGTTATCGCGCTCACCTCCTACAACCGTTTGACATGATACTCTGATAAACATAAAAACACATAACACACACAAATATCAGGTGAAATGGTGAGATGTTTGACTGAACTTTTTTCATCAATACTTTTCAGTATTTAAGGAAATATTTTTATAATCAAGCTCTCATCTTAAAGGAACACACCACTATTTTTGAAAATAGGCTCATTTTCCAACTCCCCTAGAGTTAAACAGCTGAGTTTTACCATTTTCAAATCCATTCAGCCAATCGCCGGGTCTGGCGGTAACACTTTTAGCATAGCTTAGCATAATTCATTGATTCTGATTAGATCGTTACCATCTCGCTCAAAAATGACCAAAGAGTTTCGATATTCTTCCTATTTAAAACTTGACTCTTCTGTAGTTACGTAGTGTACTAAGACCGACGGAAAATGAAAAGTTGTGATTTTCTAGACCGATATGGCTAGGGACTAAACTCTCATTCCTGCGTAATGATCAGGGAGCTTTGCTGCGTCCCAAGGGTGAAGCGGCACAATGATATTACACAGCACCTGAAAACAGGCTAACTTCTGTCAACATAACCAACGTGACAACCTGCTTACACAGGGAGCGTGCCTTGTAACCATGGAGACATTTGTGAGAGACGATTCAGAAGATATTTACTTTGGTGCAGATCCTGAACCGGATCTATTTGAACCGGAATACACTGAAGATTAGGTTGTAGCGTTGGTTATGTTGACGGAAGTTATTTATATATGGTTATGTTTTCCGTCAATCTTAGTATACAGTGTAACTACAGAAGAGTCAAGTTTTAAACAGGAAAAATATCGAAAGTCTTGATGTATGCTAAGCTATTATAAGTGCTACCGCCAGACCCGGAGATCGGCTGAATGGACTCGAAATCGGTAAAACTCGGTTAACTGTTTAACTCTAGGGTGAATCGGAAAATAAGCCTATTTTCAAAAATAGTGGAGTGTTCCTTTAAACTTGTCACATTGCACCGCCTTCTCCACTTAGGATACATGTATTACCTTATCTTATGAGGCATGTTGCTTATTTTTAGAACAGCCTTTGCATCTAAAGCATTCCCATGGTGCCTCAAAATTCTATATAGGTCTTGGATCATAGTGGAGGTGTTTTAACAAAACTGTTGACTTCAGCTGTGAGACCATCAACTAAGGTGGAATAATTTTTTTTAAGAAAAACATCAATCCTAGATGCTAAGCAAGACGGATACAAGCAACGCACAATTACACCATCATTATTTCTGTGGACATTTCGATTCAGTCCCTAGCCTTTTCATCTCTTCAAGTTTTTTTTTTTTTTCTCTCCCTGGTCTCATCTAAATAACATTTTAATCAAAGGCTGTGTTGGGGAGAGAGAGAGAGAGAGAGAGAGAGAGAGAGCGAGAGAGCGAGAGAGCGAGAGCTGTAGGATTCATTAAAGTCTAAGCCCCGTCTCTCTCTCAGACTCATGCACACACATGCACAGATCCCATCTGCTTAGGGTCAGCTCTGAATAGTAGAGTTGGTCCCCAGGGACGTGTTGGCCCTTCTCAGCGTGTGCTTAAGCAGATTTGGCTCCTGCTCTTTCACTCTCTGTCTGTCTGGAGAGGTCCTGTCTTTCTCCAGAGGTCTCCCTCTCCCTTTAATCACTGTCAGAGTGAGAGGCCTTGAGTCACACCTGAGTCCCACACCACTGGAAGAATATAACAAAGGGGATCTCTTTAATATCTCAGTAGTTTCTCCTATACAGCAGTGAGATCACGTGAAGAGCAAATAGAGAGTTTGTCTGATGTCTATTCTCCTAATGCCCCGTTCACACTACAAGCAACACTGCGACAAAGCGACACAATCCCATTCATTTCAATGGAGAGCGGGAGACACAAGCGACAGTGACCGTTGGGGCGTGTCCAGCGACGCGACGAAGTTGAGCTTTAATTTCAATACTTGAGCTTTATGCTCAACTTTATGCAAATGAAGAGCGACTTTCGGGATATACTGACAACCACCAATCACAGCGCCAGTCACATGATGAATCAAAGCTCATCCCAAGCAGCTTAGGACAATACTAATATAGAGAAGGTCACACAAACACTAAACACCATCATGGTAACACACGTTTTAAAAATGCAATAAACATTAATTTAACAACATTAAATGTAACATAACACCCTAATGTACAGAAAAAAAACTGTACATTGTTATTTCAATGAAAATACATCAAATGTGAAGTGTCACAGGGAATTCTGGGAATGACAATTTACATTTTTTAACTATAAATTACACAACGACTTGTTGTTTTTCACTTTAAATTTAATGGTATTTTACTGTAAAATTACATCAAATGTAAGGTTAGCTCTATTACACCGTATATATAGTACAGAAACTTTCTGTTAACCAGTTAACTGTTTTTAACCGTAGCATTTTTACAGTCTTTTACCGTTAAAATCACGATCATATTTAAATGCCTCAGTGTACATACTGAGGTATTTGCCGTGCTGACTCTGAGCCTGAATGGTTTCGAGAGCCCAGATAGATTTGCCCTTTTGCCCTTTTGCTGCAGATAAATAGCTGCGATGACAAAGAGCACTCTGTGTTTTTCGTTCATCTTTAATATTTGGCTTTTTATGTACTGATTCCTTTTATATTTAGACTCTTCCTTGCAAAATGTTTGTTTGTGGCATTTTTTTTCTCAACTAATTGCTCGTTTAAATTAATTACTTAGCCATATAATAATGAAGAATAAGAATAATAATACATTATTATGATAATACATAATATTAAAGGCCCACTGAAGTGCCTTGAAACGCACAGCATTATTCAGTGTGTTGACGTAATTTCCTTTGAAACGGCTCCAGCTGTAAGCAGCCCCTCCCCTTTTTTAAAACAGCCAATAGCGTTTCGTCCACAGTTTCCTCCTAATCTCTAACTGTTTATCATCATAATTTCCTCCATATCGCTTTGAAATACAGCATTCTGTGCAGAATTTAAATGGGTCCGATACGTGTTGTTGTCTGGGCCGACTCGCGCATATGATCCACTCTGCGCTCTTGTGTGTATGTTTGGTGTGTGTGTGTGTGTGTGTGTGTGTGTGTGCTGCGGCGGTGCGCGTGAAACTAACGTGAAACCAGACTTCATTCACCTAAACTGGAAACATATTTACACTGTCTGAATCGTTTCCTGTCGCATATATAGTGCGCTATGTGCCATTCAGCTTGTAGAAAACGGTAAATGTTTACAGCTGACCGATTTCAGCCGCAGCTTCAGCGTATTTTTATAGTGTAGGGGGCGGGGCTTCAGATTATAGAGAGCATTTGATTGGATAGAAGATGTGATGAGAAGCTGAAGGTGATGTCATAAAAATCTGTGATCCATTTTAACGGAAGTCAGAGACTATACGTTTTTAATGCTTATATCTCCTAAATGTGAATTTTGTGATTGTTTTGGAACACACCAGCTTAATCCTAACCTTAAGGCATACTAAAAGCTACAAAAATTCAATTTAGATTTCAGGGGGCCTTTAATAACAATAATAATACATCATACATAATAATGAGCCTTTAATTACCTATATATAACACATAGCCTAATCAGTGCTCAAGCGCACGCATAAAGCTCGCCACAGCGGACCGGCAAATGTACCGATTATAAATGTGTCGTGAAAAAACAGCAAGGAAGGAGACTGTCTGAACGTTTCAATAATTTATTCATAATGTTTTCTGTGTTTTCGGCTGTCGGCAACGCTGACTCGTCATCTCCGCAGTGGACGCGCCTATATGCACGTTTCCTACGGACTACATAATGGAGCGCGTGAACTTGTTACTTATTTGAAAAAGTAACTTACGGGATACTTGAAAAAATTATCTGATTACGTAACTCAAGTTACGTGTAATGTGTTACCCCCAACACTACACATAATAAGACCAGTAATGTTAAGACAAGTAAGTAAGTAAGTAGATAGTTATATTTTTCTGATTTTGATCTCATGGTGACTCAGTTACTTTAACTGCGCATTTCTGTCTCTCTCCAGGATGGCGGACGAATGCTAAATAATCCACTGCTGGTCTCTACAGAGCAAATCTGGCAACCTAAGCCAATGCAGAGATGCTTTTTCCAGGGATAAAAAATGCTGTCAGTTCCCACGGCATCAGCAAGATCGAACTATTTTAAGATGGTGTGAAGAACAGAGCGGTGGAAGGAGGAGGGGATGATTCTCAAGCACAGGGAAAGTGTTGATAAGTGATGAAATATTCATTTAGTTTTGTGCCGTACTACCGTACTACCAGACACCAGACTTTTTTGGACCCCTTTCACCTGCTAACCCGTCAGGTTTCAAACACAGAGATGTCAGCCAGCGTTTGTGTAATTTGAGAGAATGAACTTCTATTCCCTGTGCATGAGGAGAGTAATCTAAAACCTAATTACATGAATAAATGCCTCAGGGCATCAATAGTTCATAAACATGACAGAGAGAAACAACTGGCTAACACACACGTAAGAAAAGTAACCGGTCTCTGTTTTCCTTAGGAACTTCCTTTGTAATGTAGCACAACCTATATTGATCAGTTACATTCTTGAAACTAGATTTTTTTTTTTTTATTTAATACTGTAATATTACAGTTTACTGTGTAGTTGTTAACACATTTCTGTATGGTTGCTAGAATGTTTTGGTTGGTTATTAAAGCATTGATTGGTGGTTGCTAGGGTATTCTGAGTGTTTTTAAACCAATTTTAATGCTGTCGCTAGGGTTTGTGGTTGTTTGCTAGGTTGCAGTTGTGAGTGGTTGGCAGTGCGTTCTTAAAGGCACAATATGTAAGATTTTTGCATTAGGATATCCTAAAAAGACTAACACAGTGTTACATATATTTGTTCACTTGCGTAATTCACATTTTTAACCAGTGTACGTCCTTCCTCATTGCGTCATTTGTCAAAGGCGTCATGTCCGGGTTATCCTCGGCTTTTACTGCTGTAGAAACCATGGCAACACAGTGTGTCTCATGAAAAAATGTGTAAGTAGTAGTTGTAGCACCAAGCACGACACTCTGTTTCTCCCAAACGTCTCCACCGGCAGTCCAATGTCATACAGTGAGAGAGGTTTAAAGATGGCTGTTGTCACGGTCTTGTGATAGTCTGCGATGACTTTTTGACTTAAATTCTGCATGATAATCTGTGTTTGCTGCTACGATCTGCATCTACTGGCTAGCCAATAAAATGCAACATGAAATGGTGTAAGTGTGCAGGATCATTTTCTTCTGATCTGATCATTTAGTAAAGCATTAGTGATGGAGTCACTACTACTAATAATAAGGTCAATCTCAGATTCTCTCGTATCAGCTTTCTCACTGGTCTAGGTTTTTGAAGGTCTGGGTTTTCGAAGGTCTGGTACTGGTCAAGATTTTGAGGGTCTGGTATTGGTCTAGGTTTTAGAAGGCCTGGGTTTTTGAAGGTCTGGGTTTTCGAAGGTCTGGGTTTTCGAAGGTCTGGTACTGGTCTAGATTTTGAGGGTCTGGTATTGGTCTAGGTTTTAGAAGGCCTGGGTTTTTGAAGGTCTGGTATTGGTCTAGATTTTAGAAGGCCTGGGTTTTCGAAGGTCTGGTTCTGGTCTAGATTTGGGGGGTCTGGTACTGGTCTTGATTTTAGGGATCTGGTGTTGGTCTAGGTTTTAGAAGGCCTGGGTTTTTGAAGGTCTTATCAGCTTTCTCATTCAAGTGCTAATGATCACTGAATATATCTGGGAAATATTAAAGCCAGACAGACAGCACTGATATTATTAGTGAACTACTGTTTATGTCTCATGCCATACAGAAATTGAATAAAGTTATCAAACAATCTGCACTGCATAAATAATAAATTAAATATAGATTAATCCTTATTAAAGCTATAAGTCTCTGTTCCCTTTGTTCTTTGATGAACATTAATGACGGACATCATTAGTGGCTGCTGTTCCTTTAAGATCTGCCACTGCCAAACATGACATTAACTCTTAAAGTTAATTTAAGACGTAATTTAACTCATCTGAGATGGCTCTTATGAGAACACTTGACACTTGGCATTTTGGCATAATTCTGTGTGTTATTGTTTGTTCAAGCATGAAAGAACTCGATACTGGGGAGCATCTTTCTGTGTGTGTGTGTGTGTGTGTGTGTGTGTGTGTGTGTGTGTGTGTGTGTGTGTGTGTGTGTGTGTGTGTGTGTGTGTGTGTGTGTGTGTGTGTGTCATAGTCAGGACATTCACAGACACGTGTTCTCTTCTGTCTTTCTGTGAGTCGTGTGTGTGTCATAGTCAGGACATTCACAGACACACGTTCTCTTCTGTCTTTCTGAGTGCTGTGTGTGTGTGTCATAGTCAGGACATTTACAGACACACGTTCTCTTCTGTCTTTCTGTGTGTGTGTGTGTGTGTGTGTGTGTGTGTGTGTGTGTGTGTGTGTGTGTGTGTGTGTGTGTGTGTGTCATAGTCAGGACATTCACAGACACGCATTCTCTTCTGTCTTTCTGTGGGTCGTGTGTGTGTCATAGCCAGGACATTCACAGACACATGTTCTCTTCTGTCTTTCTGAGTGTCGTGTGTGTGTGTGTGTCATAGTCAGGACATTCATAGACACGTGTTCTCTTTTGTCTTTCTGTGTGTCGTGTGTGTGTGTCATAGTCAGAACATTCACAGAACATTCACACGCGTTCTCTTCTGTCTTTCTGAGCATCATGTGTGTGTCATAGTCAGGACATTCACAGACACGTGTTCTCTTTTGTCTTTCTGTGTGTCGTGTGTGTGTGTGTCATAGTCAGGACATTCGCAGACACGTGTTCTCTTCTGTCTTTCTGTGTGTGTGTGTGTGTGTGTGTGTGTGTCATAGTCAGGACATTCACAGACACGCGTTCTCTTCTGTCTTTCTGTGTGTGTGTGTGTGTGTGTGTGTGTGTGTGTGTGTGTGTGTCATAGTGAGGACATTCACAGACACGCGTTCTCTTCTGTCTTTCTGTGTGTCGTGTGTGTGTGTGTGTGTGTGTCATAGTCAGGACATTCACAGACACGCGTTCTCTTCTGTCTTTCTGTGTGTCGTGTGTGTGTCATAGTCAGGACATTCACAGACACGCGTTCTCTTCTGTCTTTCTGTGTGTCGTGTGTGTGTGTCATAGTAAGGACATTCACAGACACATGTTCTCTTTTGTCTTTCTGAGCGTCGTGTGTGTCGTTTAAAAGCATTTGCGTGAATAAGAGTGTGATCATATAATGTAACACTAGACAAATGATGACAGAAAAACAGATGCTGCATTAATGGCGTTAAATATTTCTAATGCATTAAACTGAAAAAAATAATTGCATGCATTGATGCGCTAGCACTAATTTAGGGTTATGGGGGTTGTTCCAATAACTAACTCAAAGTATTAATACTAATATTGATGCTTGCCTTGGCAAAGCAAATAAGTGAGAAAAATAATTATTTAAAAGAGAAGGTTAGAATATAAGAGCCCAGTGTGAGTCACCATTGACTCATTTTTGTTTAGTCATATGTGACAGCAGGTTTAACTGAGAACATCATAATAGTGCACAGACTTGAGCAAACCTTACTTCTGCCTCTTTGCATGACAGAATCCATCTGATGAAACACCCCCTTTGCAATAACTGAGTGTTTAGGGAGAGTTAAGTCGGGTAGGGAGGGGTTCACAGAAATAATTGTGTTTGGATCCTGGTGTCCCATGAGCCCTGCAGAGGTTTGGTCATTACATTCCCATTCTGAATGCTGATTAGAGCCCCACGGCCTCTAGGGATGCTGGGATACCCTTCAACACCTGCTGCCCTGAGCATGACACTGGATCAAACTCATTTATTACACACACACACACACACTACACTTTGTTTGGTCAAAAACAGAATAGCGATTCCAAAACTGAAGTTTAGGCTATTCCAATCAGTATGCACTATCACAGATATACATGCTGGATTTAGGGGGTTTTGAGATGATGTGTAGCGCGTGGGTGGATTTGTCACGGAGGCAATTGGCGTGACGCGTGTCATCGGTGGGCTGTGGGAAAACATGTTCCGGTCGGCTGGTGACAGCAATGTGTGTCCTGTCACATTAACACATGCCACAGAGGAAGCCAGCCCAGGTCATTATAGTGAGACGGCCCATCTTTTATTTTCAGCAGAGCACGACTGCTTACCAATGTCCAGTCAGGAGAGCAGGGTTGAACGGTAAAGGGATCATTTAAAGATATTTTACCAGTATGCTGACTGATTAACAAATGAATGTTGAAAGACCACTTCATTGTTTTTCAGTAAAAACCACAAAACTGATTGACATATATTAATATTCAGAGGGGTTTTTATTGTTCTGGGTTTTGTGGTGTCTGGTCTAGATTTTAGTTTTTAGGAGTCTGGTATTGGTCTAGGTTTTACGGGGTCTGGGTTTTTGAGGGTTTGGTACTGGTCTAGTTTTGGGTGTCTGGTATTGGTCTAGGGTTTAGAAGGCCTGGCATTATGAGGGTCTGGTTTAGATTTTGTCTGGTATTGGTCTAGGTTTTAGAAGGCCTAGGATTTTGAGGGTCTGCTACTAGTCTAGTTTTTGGGGGGTCTGGTGTTGGTCTAGGTTTTGGAAGGCCTGGTATTTTGAGGGTCTGGTACTGGTCTAGTTTTTTGGAGGGTCTGGTATTGGTCTAGGCTTTAGAAGGCCTGGGATTATGAGGGTCTGGTCTAGATTTTGTCTGATATTGGTCTAGGTTTTGGAAGGCCTGGTATTTTGAAGGTCTGGTACTGGTTTAGATTTTGAGGGGTCTGGTAATGGTCTAGTTTTTTGGGGGTCTGGTATTGGTCTAGGTTTTAGAAGGCCTGGTACTGGTTTAGATTTTGAGGGGTCTAGTATTGGTCTGGTCTTTAATTCTGTTCTATCCTCTCATGTCTAATAACAAGTAAATGAGCAGCACAGTCAGCTGTAGGGCTGTTGTTAAGTGATATTGATTAGTGATTTGTTTCCGTCTAATTGCTGGTGGTAATTTTTCCTTTGTTGGTCATTCACCTAAATCAGATCCACTGGTGTAATGAGTCACATCTATCGATCCTGACTACATAGACATTTACACACTACAGAAATGCTTGACTGATTTTTAGATGGATATATTAAATACTTATTTTGAGGACATATATTGGACCCTCAAACAATAAGAGCGTGGCGCTAGCAACGCCACGGTCATGGATTCGATTCCCAGGGAAAGAAAGAACTGACAAAATGTAAAAATGTGTACCTTGAATGCAATGTAAGTCGCTTTGGATAAAAAAATCCATAAATGTAAATGCATCACTTTCACAAACCCCTGTGTATGTCCTAAAAGAAGTACACATTGGTATATGTTTAAAAGAGTACTTTTTATGGAAATAATACTATATGTAATGTACTGAGAAGCATTTATATATAAAGTATAATTTAATGTAATTTCTATTAAACATGCATGTAATTTATACAAATTATTTTTGTAATTACACATTTGTAATGATGAAGTTGCAATTTGGAATATTTGAAATATATTAACTTTAAAGGTAACACACGATGGGTTGAAATTATAATTACATAAGTCCTTTTATACTTAAAATAATTTAAAGTTAAGTGCCGTTTTAGAATTTTGAGTTCATTTAAATTAAAACTTTTAGTTCATACATCGAAGGAGATTGGTTTAATAAATATAAATTCAAAATATTAGGTTATCTGATCCACATTAATTTAAAAAAATTACAGTACAAGAATAGTGTATGCAATTATATATTGTTTATTGGTCCACTGAACTTTATCAAGCTGATGTGTGTAAAAAGAGAACTTACTTTGTCAAAGAAGCAAAAAGGTCTGTAAGATCGACGAGAGACACAATAAATCAATGCCCAGGATGATTTTAATGACTATATCATGCAAAAATAATCATCATACTCTATAAAGAACATCAACTCTTATCTTTTCAAAACCAGAAAATTGCCTCTAAAATTTGGTCCACCAGTCACAAAAATCAAAGGAAAGACATGAGAACGTCTTCATTTGAATAATTGTATATAAAAATCACACTTAGTGAGCAGTTCATACAGTTTAACACTTTTTGACATCAACAAATCGCTCCGTTTGACACATCAATATAATATAACAATCACTTGTGCACTTCAGTCTCAGGCAAGAGGCCATGAAAAGAGCTTTAGGTTTGTGATTTAGTCATCACAAAATACACAGATCTAGAAAACATTTAGCTGAGTTTCAGAACAACGTAAAGCATGGCTCAGATTCCAACCTCTGAAAATGTCCACGTGTCTAATCAGAACAGACATAATCTGACTCTGATGTTTGGATAAGACTTTCGCAACCATTCGGATGACTCTTTAAACTAGACACAATTCAGATCTGTTGAATGGTTCAGATGGTGAATATAACAAGATTGCTGATGTTATTAGTAAATTATTGCAGTACATGTTCTTAATAGATGTTTTTTTATTCATTATTATTATTTTTTTTGATCAGGAACAGTTTCAGACACATTACTGCTGGTTAACGAAACACAACACACTGGTTTGTGTCATGAATGGAGCATCAGAGTGAATCTCACAAAACGTGCAAGTAACATTTCATTAAGATTTCATTAAGACATTACTATAAGATTTTTATTCATTATTGACATTATTTTCATGAAAATAAGCACCACCGGGTTACTTATTTCTATTACAAATAATATTAATAATAAGACTATGATTTTATAAATGCTTTTTATTTATTTATTTATTTATTTTTACATTAATTGAATGAGAATTTGGGGAAATGTGCTTAATTGTCATAAATTTAAAAACAAATAAATAAAAACAGGTTTTAAAAACATGTTTAATTTTTTTAATTGTCTTAATGCAAAATATAATGTTTTACTAAAGGGTTAGTTCACCCAAAAATGAAAATTCTGTCATGAATTACTCAACCTCATGTCGTTCAATAAATGAATTTATTTTTGATGAAATCTGAGCCGGTTCTGTCTCTCCATTGACAGCTACACAACTACCACTTTGACGCTTCAACAAGTTTATAAAGAGATCGTAAAACTAATCCATATGAATTGAACGGTTTAGTCCAAATTTTCTGAATAGACTTGAACACTTTATATGATGAACAGATTGAATTTAGGCTTTTATTCACACTTAAACATAAACACACATCAGTTAAGGTAAACGGAAAATCAAACATGCTTGCTTGACGCGTGAGAACCAGTGAGGTTCATTCTTGTGTGTTTGAGCTTCTGCGAGAACCAATGGGGTTCATTCTTGTGTGTTTGAGCTTCTGCGAGAACCAATGGGGTTCATTCTTGTGTGTTTGAGCTTCTGCGAGAACCAATGGGGTTCATTCTTGTGTGTTTGAGCTTCTGCGAGAACCAGTGAGGTTCATTCTTGTGTGTTTGAGCTTCTGCGAGAACCAATGGGGTTCATTCTTGTGTGTTTGAGCTTCTGCGAGAACCAATGGGGTTCATTCTTGTGTGTTTGAGCTTCTGCGAGAACCAGTGAGGTTCATTCTTGTGTGTTTGAGCTTTCATGAGAACCAATGGGGTTCATTCTTGTGTGTTTGAGCTTCTGCAAGAACCAGTGAGGTTCATTCTTGTGTGTTTGAGCTTCAAGAGAACCAATGGGGTTCATTCTTGTGTGTTTGAGCTTCTGCGAGAACCAATGGGGTTCATTCTTGTGTGTTTGAGCTTCTGCGAGAACCAATGGGGTTCATTTTTGTGTGTTTGAGCTTCTCCGAGAACCAATGAGGTTCATTCTTGTGTTCGATCTTCTGCGGGAACCAGTGACGTTCGTTCTTGTGTGTTTGAGCTTCTCCGAGAACCAATGAGGTTCATTCTTGTGTTCGATCTTCTGTGGGAACCAGTGACGTTCGTTCTTGTGTGTTTGAGCTTCTGCTAGATCCAGTGAGGTTTATTCTCATGTTTGAGCTTCTGCGAGAACCAATGACGTTCATTCTTGTGTGTTTGAGCTTCTCCAAGAACCAATGACGTTCATTCTTGTGTGTTTGAGCTTCTGCGAGAACCAATGACGTTCATTCTTGTGTGATTGAGCTTCTGCGAGAACCAATGACGTTCATTCTTGTGTGTTTGAGCTTCTCCAAGAACCAATGACGTTCATTCTTGTGTGCTTGAGCTTCTGCGAGAACCAATGAGGTTCATTATTGTGTTTGATCTTCTGTGAGAACCAATGAGGTTCATTCTTGTGTGCTTGAGCTTCTGCGAGAACCAATGAGGTTCATTATTGTGTTTGATCTTCTGTGAGAACCAATGAGGTTCATTCTTGTGTGCTTGAGCTTCTGCGAGAACCAATGAGGTTCATTCTTGTGTGTTTGAGCTTCTGCGAGAACCAACGGGGTTCATTCTTGTGTGTTTGAGCTTCTGCGAGAACCAGTGGTGTTCATTCTTGTGTGTTTGAGCTTCTGCGAGAACCAACAGGGTTCATTCTTGTGTGTTTGAGCTTCTGCGAGAACCAACGGGGTTCATTCTTGTGTGTTTGAGCTTCTCCGAGAACGAGTGACGTTCATTCTTGTGTGTTTTAGCTTCTGCGAGAACCAGTGGGGTTCATTCTTGCGTGTTTGAGTTTCTGCGAGAACCAATGACATTCATTCTTGTGTGTTTTAGCTTCTGCGAGAACCAATGACGTTCATTCTTGTGTGTTTTAGCTTCTGCGAGAACCAATGACATTCATTCTTGCGTGTTTTAGCTTCTGCGAGAACCAATGACGTTCATTCTTGTGTGTTTTAGCTTCTGCGAGAACCAATGACGTTCATTCTTGTGTGTTTGAGTTTCTGCGAGAACCAATGACATTCATTCTTGCGTGTTTTAGCTTCTGCGAGAACCAATGACGTTCATTCTTGTGTGTTTGAGTTTCTGCGAGAACCAATGACATTCATTCTTGCGTGTTTTAGCTTCTGCGAGAACCAATGACGTTCATTCTTGTGTGTTTTAGCTTCTGCGAGAACCAGTGGGGTTCATTCTTGCGTGTTTGAGTTTCTGCGAGAACCAGTGGGGTTCATTCTTGTGTGTTTGAGCTTCTGCGAGAACCAATGGCATTCATTCTTGTGTGTTTGAGCTTCTCCGAGAACCAATGGCATTCATTCTTGTGTGTTTGAGCTTCTGCTAGATCCAGTGAGGTTTATTCTCATGTGTTTGAGCTTCTGTGAGAACCAAACGGGTTCATTCTCACACTTCAAGCAGTTACAGATGATCTTTCGTTTATATTCCCTGATCAATGTTTAAATGTGAATAAAAGCCTAATTTAAATCTGTTCATCATATACAGTGATTGAGTCTCTTGGACTAAACTGCTCATTTCATATGGATTAGTTTTATAATCTCTTGATGAACTTTTGAAGCATCAAAGTGGTAGTTGTGTAGTTGTCTATGGAGGGACAAAAATCTCTCAGATTTTATTCAAAATTTCTTCATTTGTGTTTCAAAGATGAACGAAAGTTTTATTTGGAACGGCATTATTGATGACCATTTATTAATTTTTGAGTGAACTAAATAGGACCTAAAGATGTTCCTGGCAGGTTTTGTGAGATTCACTCAAGAACACATTACATCAGCTTTACATGGCGACAGTTAAATACGCTAGATGTTCACCAGACCCTTATTCAGGATTCGACCATACAAGGCTCTCAGTGGCATCACAATAGGCCTATACATCCCAAATGAACATCCTCACTCGTATGACAGTTTCTATGATAAATATGGCCCAATAAACAGTAAGCACAGATATCACTGACCCAGTTTCACAACAGTCTCACAGAAACAGTAAATCCATGTCAAAACACATACTTAAGATAGAAATCACTTCATTTTTTTTTCTTTTCAAATAACAACATGTCAGTGCATTCAAAGTATCTTAGAAAATGTCTGGTTTGTCATTATATGGTGGTTAAAATGGAACATCTTAAATGAAGACCAGCTTAATACCACTTAAAATACAGGACCGTATTGCCAAGCACACACTTGAATGGATTGTTGATGTGAGTAGCTGAACAAAATTTATACAAGATTGCACTTTAAAAAGTTCTCAAGTGTACTTTAAGACGTTTCAAACATTTAAAGGTTTTTCAGTATATTTCACACTTATTTTAATATTCAGATATAGCAGTTATATTTAGCAAATTTGTGCTATTTTAGATTTTTTCTGCAGCGAACAGTTTTATAATGTCTATTTTGCTCTACCTTCTAGGTTTATGTCCCGATTAAAGGGACCAGTTTATAGTGTGTAATACAGTACATGTACATAATGGTAAACAGCATTCTTTGTAGGTTTAAGTTATATAATATAGTTAAATAACCCAAATTTTTGCATATTTTCTGTAAGGTCAATGGCAAGAGCTCTGTAAACCAGAGTGAAACACTAGTTTCTTTTGAACAAAACTACATGTGAATCTAAACTACTCTACTCAAATTGGTCCTGACCAATTAAACTCAACTACTCATCTGCTATAGTTACAGTAGAAGACACAAAACTAAAGCAAAACTAGTCTAAACCTGTAAAAACAGCCAAGACCTGTGCTTTGATTACAGTCTGTGCTATTAAATATTGTCAGTTGATTAAATGTTGTAAACCACAGTAATAATTCAACATATCTGTACTTTTAAAAGAAACATTTACATAGTCTTTAAACTGATTTAGCCATATATATTCTTTATATAATCCTAAATATGACTTTTTATATATAATTATCTGTATATTCTTATTAATATCCCTCATATTTGTTATATATTTACTTGAGACTCTTTTTAAAAGACATCTCTGACTCCTACAGCTATGCTTTGTTGAGTACAGTGTCTATAATCTTTATTTCTTTTTTACTTTGTTTTGTCTTGACTCATTGAGAATGAAATGTCTACGAGTACCCGTCTCCTCTATACGTCTGCTCTGCGTCCTCCTGGATGTATTCCTCGGTTTTCTCCCAGCCTTTCGCCCATCCCCCATTCAGCTGTGTTGTGGCCCCGTATGTTTTGGCGGGGCCCCCGAGACCGGCCTGGCCTCCGAAAGGAGCGCTGCTCAGCGTGATGTCACCAGTCTCCTCCGCCAACTCGTCTTCATCGATGAAGCCACACTTCTCCTCGCTGGTCTCCTCGGGATCTGCCCACGGCTGCTTCTCGCCAGACGCAAAAATCCCATAGAACACCACGCCACCGTAATGCACCAGTGAGGCGATCAGGAACACGTTCTGCCATTCTTCACGAGTCTGGTGGACAAACAAAACAACATTTAGGGCCAGATTTACTAACAGCTTGCTCCAGCGCAAACCCTCTCTCTTTTGGTGTTAAAAAAACTACTATCAGGATTTTCTAAAGACACACAGTGAAGCATTAGCGCTGGAAAGGTGTGGACAGGGTTATTTTTGTGGCTGACAATATTGCATATGCATTTGTAGGATTTTCCCTTTTAGGCAAAATTATTTAGGGGATTATTGTTTTCGTGTTTGTCTCTTTAAATGCAAATGAGCTGCTTTCAGAAGTGGGTGGAGCCCTTCCAGCTCATGTTTATTATAGCAACAACAGTACTGGAGAACCTTGCACAGTGAGTAGAATTCTCAAAAATGGATCAATACCAACTGTTTGTCCAACTTCATATTCAGAACATGTAAGTTACCACGCATTGGGCCCTTTCATATACCCGGTGCAATGTGACGCCATGCGCGAAGTGTTTTTGTTAGTTTCAGCCTGGCGCAATTATCATTTTATCATCCAGCTCCACGTTGTTTAAATAGCAAATGCACTCGCCCATCTGTTCGCCCATGGTTGACTGGTCTGAACACCAGGTGTGTTCAGGTGCATTGCTGGTGTGTTGCTATTTTGAGGAACTGAAAACAACTGTGCCATTGACCGACACAAACCTGCTCTAAAGTCAATAGCGCAGTATTTTTTGTGTTATTTAAAGGGTGTGTTAGTAATATGAGCCTATAGGCGGTGCACAACACGTGTGCACTCTGTTTATTACAGCAGCACACACACATTTAAATATTAAAAATAAAAGGATTCCTCTCTGGAGAAGCGTTCAGTCTTTCCGCTCGCAAATTTCTTCATGTAAATAGTGAATCCGCCATGGTGTGAGCTCAACTAGCTTTTAAAGGGAATGGGAGATGAGACTCTGATTGGTTTATTGCACTTTACGCCCAAAACACACCCATGACTCATTAAAGGGTCATGAAACCCTAAACCAAATTTTCTGTGATTTTAACAGAAGTGTGTGTGTGTTGAACATCATGGAAGACAATGTTACCATCTGTTAGTTTTGAATGTGGGAGAAAACTAGTTAATTTTAAACCTTTTTGCTCTATGTTCAACTTCCTGGTTTAAATTCGTCTTCATGTCAACGTCATAGGTTGGGACGTTTTCTCGTACTATAGTACGGCGATAACTCATCGCTGTCTCATAATTATTCATGAGACTGCGTGTCTTTATCCAATGAGAAGACGCGTAACTTAATTCATGACAGCACATGCTTAATTATTCATGACAGCAAGCGCTTAATTATTCATGACAGCACGCGTTGATAGGCATTTTCCTCTGCCTGGCACTTCAAACAGTGAGATGGCATACAGTAAGTGAGAGACGCATTAATGGATCAAAAACAAGTGTTTTTTTCTGCTTTGTATGAGTTTCTGTGTTGTCTACGTTCTCTTCAATAGATCCTGAGTCTTCACACAAACGCGATTCATCCACACTGTGAGTGTAACGGCTCTTTACGGCCATTTAACCGACTAAACGGCACATAAAACTCCACACAATATGCCTCAAAAGTTATCAAAGTTATGCAACAGCGTATTCATAAATATATTTTCGATGCAGAGAACAAACTGTGAATGACTGTGCATTTAATTGTGCATTGAATTATAGCTGTCACAGGATATATGTATTTGTGTAACGGTGAGCTTACAAATCCATGTGTATATTGTGTTGCGTGTAACAATGGTAATTTGCAGCGTACATTTGTGGGATGCTTTTAATGAGAGCAAAATAAAATGTTGATGTGCTGTCAGTCTCCCCTCGTCCCCCTTCCACTCTGCCGCTAAACCACGCCCACTTTTATAGTATTTTTCAAAACTGTGGTGAGAACTGACTGCTGCTGAAACAGGGGGTTTCATGGCCTTTTAAGAGACGATCCACTTTTGCTAGTTTAACGATGGGAAAAAATGGCCGGTGCACCAGGCGCATGATCCAAAAGGTTTGTACCTCGTCTCTTAAAAGAGACGAGGTACAAACCTTTTGGATCATGCGCCTGGTGCACTGAACGTTTTTTCCTGTCATTAAACTAGCAAAAGTGGATTCGGACATGGCCTAAGTGCACCTGCGCCATGAGCTTTAGACCATGCGCTCAGATCGTTAAAATAGGGCCCATTATAATTTGTGAATGTGCTTGTTAGCATGCTGGTGGCTAATGTGGCTAAAGTTACCATTGTCTCTGACTGTATTCACACAGATCAGAGCTGTCATTAGTTTTATTTTTAAGAAGTAATAAAAGTGCGCTTCTGAATTGTACAGGCGGTGAGCATTTTCAGGTTAAAAATATCAAGCTCTGGTCTCTGTGAATACAATAAGAGACAATATAGCTTTAGCCACATTAGCACATTCAGAAAGGCGATTTGCAAACACACATTATAAAGTGCAGTACTTGCGTGTTCTGGATATGAAGTTGGATCACGAAGAGTTAGATTTGATCCATCTTTGAGAAGCAACTTTTGTGCATATCCTGCATTTACTGACCCTTGTTTGCAAAAGCAAAGCAGTCCAGTGTACACTGATTCACACAAACATATACCAATTTAACTAATTTCTTGGGCACAGTTATAATGTTTAAATAGATGACACATTTTATGACTAGCCGCTCTAGCGAGGGTATAAATCTATGCTAATCTATGCTAATAGAGCAACACAACAACAAAACTGAATGAATAAAGAAAAGTATTCAGTATTTCTCACCTTATTTTTGGTCATAGCTCCTACAATGAGAGGGCAGACCATTCCAGAAAGTGTGCCCACTCCATTAGAAATACCCATCAGTATGCTGGCATACCTTGGCGCAATGTCCAAGTGGTTGACATTAAAACCTGAAAGACATTAAAAAATATTTTAATGCATGTGAATCAAAATGGGATTTCAAAACTTGCACTGAAGTCTATAACGTGTGTGTGGCGAGACGAGGGACCGTGAGAGCGGGCCGGTGGCGAATGATGATGAGCGTCAGCTGTGGGCCACACCGGTCTCGTCTCACGGAGGAGTGATGGGAGCATAAAAGGAGGAGCGACGACAGTGCAAGACGAGAGAGGACCAGGCCTGGACTTTATGTTGCGTTTTGTTTTGTATGTAGGTGGCAGTCGTCCGTGAGGGGCTGCCGCCGTTATTGTATTTATGTTTGTTTATTTTTGATTAAAGTTTTTAAATGTTCGCCGGTTCCCGCCTCCTTCTTCCCTGAACATACAAACAACGTTACAGTGTGCCAACAGAATTGTAAAGCGTCTCACCTGATATAGCAAATCCGCTAAAACCGACGGCTAGCACCAGAAATGAGATGGCCACACCTTTACTGTGAGAGAAACCGACCACTAACAGCAGCGTGGCCTCCATTCCAAACCCTACAGTCAAATGGGTGGGTCAAAGGTCATGTCAACGAATATTTTCTATTAATTTCATAAAAAGATACAAATGATATAATCAAATATGTTCACGCTCACCTCCGCAATTCATGATCTTCCTGACGGTGGTGGTGGTTAAGATGTTTTTGCTGCGCAGGAAGTCAGCCAGTTGACCGCCAATTGGCACTATGATGGTCATAACCAGGTGGGGTAGAGCAGAGAGCATCCCGACCTGACAACAGAAACCATCAGTGCTCAGGATGTCACCTCACAGTTCATCAAAATTATGAAAAACCCCCCCAAAAAATATCCATTTACAAAATATACTCATCCTCAAGTCGTTCCAAATCCATGTGACTTACTTTATTCTGTTAAACACAAATGTTGAAGAATTCCTGAGCCACACTTTTCAATGGTGATTTTTATGGACCCCTCGGCTAAACCTTTAAAACTAGTTTGCACTTCCCTTGTGAAAAAGGTGCATTTAATTGTATTAAATATGCACTTATAGTTTACTTCAAATTAATAGTCTTATTTTAAAGAATTACACTTATTTTGATGTGTCAGATAACATATTTAAGCACATTTAAAGTACTTTATTATAGTTTTAACTTCAGTGTACTATTTGATTTAGATTTAATTAGATAATATAAATAATAATGTAATATATAATAATATATGTACTAAATTGCAACTTCATCTTTGCAAATGTGTAATTACAAATAGATTTAAATACATGACATACAAGTTTAAATACAAACCCAATTCCAAAAATGTTGGGACACTGTACAAATTGTGAATAAAAATGAATGCAATAATTTACAAATCTCATAAACTTATATTTTATTCACAATAGAATATAGATAACATATCAAATGTTGAAAGTGACACATTTTGAAATGTCATGCCAAATATTGGCTCACTTTGGAATTCATGAGAGCTACACATTCCAGAAAAGTTGGGACAGGTAGCAATAAGAGGCCGGAAAAGTTAAATGTACACATAAGGAAAAGCTGGAGGACCAATTTGCAACTTATTAGGTCAATTGGCAACATGATTGGGTATAAAAAGAGCCTCTCAGAGTGGCAGTGTCTCTCAGAAGTCAAGATGGGCAGAGGATCACCAATTCCCCCAATGCTGCGGCCAAACATACTGGAGCAATATCAGAAAGGAGTTTCTCAGAGAAAAACTGCAAAGAGTTGGAAGTTATCATCATCTACAGTGCATAATATCATCCAAAGATTCAGAGAATCTGGAACAATCTCTGTGCGTAAGGGTCAAGGCCGGAAAACCATACTGGATGCCCGTGATCTTGGCCCTTAGACGGCACTGCATCACATACAGGAATGCTACTGTAATGGAAATCACAACATGGGCTCAGGAATACTTCCAGAAAACATTGTCGGTGAACACAATCCACCGTGCCATTCGCGCTGCCGGCTAAAACTCTATAGGTCAAAAAAAGCCATATCTAAACATGATCCAGAAGCGCAGGCGTTTTCTCTGGGCCAAGGTTCATTTAAAATGGACTGTGGCAAAGTGGAAAACTGTTCTGTGGTCAGACCAATCAAAATTTGAAGTTCTTTTTGGAAAACTGGGACGCCATGTCATCCGGACTAAAGAGGACAAGGACAACCCAAGTTGTTGTCAGCGCTCAGTTCAGAAGCCTGCATCTCTGATGGGATGGGGTTCATGAGTGCGTGTGGCATGGGCAGCTTACACATCTGGAAAGGCACCATCAATGCTGAAAGGGATATCCAAGTTCTAGAACAACATATGCTCCCATCCAGACGTCGTCTCTTTCAGGGAAGACCTTGCATTTTCCAACATGACAATGCCAGACCACATACTGCATCAATTACAACATCATGGCTGTGTAGAAGAAGGATCCGGGGACTGAAATGGCCAGTCTGCAGTCCAGATCTTTCACCATAGAAAACATTTGGCGCATCATAAAGAGGAAGATGCCACAAAGAAGACCTAAGACAGTTGAGCAACTAGAAGCCTATATTAGACAAGAATGGGACAACATTCCTATTCCTAAACTTGAGCAGCTTGTCTCCTCAGTCCCCAGACGTTTGCAGACTGTTATAAAAAGAAGAGGGGATGCCACACAGTGGGAAACATGGCCTTGTTACATTTTCTCAGTTTAAACATTTGATATGTCATCTATGTTGTATTTTGAATACAATATTGAAATTTGAAACTTCCACATCATTAAATTCTGTTTTTATTCACAATTTGTACAGTGTCCCAACTTTTTTGGAATCTGGTTTGTATAAATTACATTAAAGTCTATGTTTTACCATATTCTGCAGTAAACTAAACTAAACTAAACCATATTTCAAAGACAGTAGTAATTATGAAATTACATATACATAGATATTAGGGCTGCACTATTAATCGAAATTTGGCTTATGTGCGATTTTATAATAGATATTTTATAATATGTACAGTGATGAAGTCTATGTCGATTGTAATGCACTGCATTACAATATACTTTATTATTATGAAAATACCCAAGAAGGCTTGAACTCAAATACACCGTATTGTTGCAGTCGTATGTCTGCAGTTGACATTATCCAAAGCTACTTACATTGTATTCAAGGTACACATTTTTTGTCAGTTCTTGCTTTCCCTGGGAATCGAACCCATGACCTTGGCGTAGCTAACGCCACGCTCTTATTGTTTGAGCTACAGGAAAGCTATTGTCTTGATGTTTAATCAAAGCGTTTCTATCTTCTTTTTACACAGCTACAGCGCTAGCTTCACATTAGGGATTTCCTGCAAACGTCATTATATCACTTCTCTCTGAGGCGTATGTGGCGTTTCTGCTCGAGAGCGCCCTCTGGCCTCCAGTATGAATGAAACATGAGTGTGTTTAGTGCCCAGCAGTGCTCACGCCATCCTATTTTGGGTAAAAAATAGGAAAAATAATACTTCTCTAAATAAATGTATATGACAATCCATATGTTTTTCTTCAGTGTACAGGAGTTTTTTCCACACAGTGGATGCATAAGAGGCTCATATTTCATATTAAAAACTTAAATAACTATTTTTATTTTTAATAATGAAAATGTTATTGTAATAGTAATATTTCTTATTTTGTTCTAATCTTGTTAATGTTGTTTCCCTTGTGTATATATACTCCAGTGCTTCAGTTGTTCTCTGTCGGTCGTTGTTTAATGTAATGCAGGTGTTCTCTGTTCCCCATTTTCTTTTGTGTTTTTCTCAGTGTTATTTTGTTCCTGATTTATGTTTCATTGTTTATTTTCATTAAAATTTCCCCTGCAATTGGATCCTGCATCTCTGCCTGTTATTTCCCGTTTCCTGATAATATAAGCACAAAATGTATGTATGTGTGTATATATATATGTATATATATATATATATATATATATATATATATATATATATATATATATATATATATATATATATATATATATATACACACACTCACCTAAAGGATTATTAGGAACACCTGTTCAGTTTCTCATTAATGCAATTATCTAATCAACCAATCACATGGCAGTTGCTTCAATGCATTTAGGGGTGTGGTCCTGGTCAAGACAATCTCCTGAACTCCAAACTGAATGTCAGAATGGGAAAGAAAGGTGATTTAAGCCATTTTGAGCGTGACATGGTTGTTGGTGCCAGACGGGCCGGTCTGAGTATTTCACAATCTGCTCAGTTACTGGGATTTTCACGCACAACCATTTCTAGGGTTTACAAAGAATGGTGTGAAAAGGGAAAAACATCCAGTATGCGGCAGTCCTGTGGGTGAAAATGCCTTGTTGATGCTAGAGGTCAGAGGAGAATGGGCCGACTGATTCAAGCTGATAGAAGAGCAACTTTGACTGAAATCACCACTCGTTACAACCGAGGTATGCAGCAAAGCATTTGTGAAGCCACAACACGCACAACCTTGAGGCGGATGGGCTACAACAGCAGAAGACCCCACCGGGTACCACTCATCTCCACTACCTGTTTACATTTCACTGCCGGTTGTATATTCTGTATATAACTGTGTATGTGACAAATAAAAACTCTTGAATCTTGAACAAATAGGAAAAAGAGGCTACAATTTGCACGAGCTCACTAAACTTGGACAGTTGAAGACTGGAAAAATGTTGCCTGGTCTGATGAGTCTCGATTTCTGTTGAGACATTCAAATGGTAGAGTCAGAATTTGGTGTAAACAGAATGAGAACATGGATCCATCATGCCTTGTTACCACTGTGCAGGCTGGTGGTGGTGGTGTAATGGTGTGGGGGATGTTTTCATGGCACACTTTAGGCCCCTTAGTGCCAATTGGGCATCGTTTAAATGCCACAGCTTACCTGAGCATTGTTTCTGACCATGTCCATCCCTTTGTGACCACCATGTACCCATTCTCTGATGGCTACTTCCAGCAGGATAATGCACCATGTCACAAAGCTCGAATCATTTCAAATTGGTTTCTTGAATATGACAATGAGTTCACTGTACTAAAATGGCCCCCACAGTCACCAGATCTCAACCCAGTACAGCATCTTTGGGATGTGGTGGAACGGGAGCTTCGTGCCCTGGATGTGCATCCCACAAATCTCCATCAACTGCAAGATGCTATCCTATCAATATGGGCCAACATTTCTAAAGAATGCTTTCAGCACCTTGTTGAATCAATGCCATGTAGAATTAAGGCAGTTCTGAAGGCAAAAGGGGGTCAAACACAGTATTAGTATGGTGTTCCTAATAATCCTTTAGGTGAGTGTATATTTGATATATCTACACACACTTTAACCATAATAATCGCAATTAGATATTTCCCCCAAATCACGGAGCCCTAATAGACATACTTAAGTCCTATTAAAAGTGGGTCAAAAAAGCACAATTAAATTAAGTTAATTGCATTTGATATAAATTTACACCATAATACACTTGCATTTAATTCTGAATTATATGTCCGAAAACATTACATTCAGTTCACACTTAAGTATATTATTTCCATAATACCCTTTTTAAAAGTATGCTAAGATGGTAGCACATATTAAAAGTGCATGTCTCATGGCCAGTTGTAGCAAGTTTTAGACATTTTGAAGCTTATTTGAGCATATTACTCACACAAATTCACTGTATATCTTAACATGTAATGTAGAACTTGTGAGATATTTATGGTGCATAACAACAGTTCAGATTATGCTTATTCTCTCCTAGTTTTCCACAGAAGAACAAAAGTCATATGGGTTTAGATTTTGGGGGAGGGGGGGAGGGCATGTACTACATCACTGGTAGTGAACAATGTCTGGCAGAAATGATCAAATGTGTCGCTCAAAAATATAACTAAAATTAAAATCCTCAACAAGCCCTGACTGATAAAACCCCAACACAATGTGTAAATCTCCCATGCTGCAGATATGAGCCCGTTTGACCAGCAGAATCAAAGCTTCAATTACCAAATAATGTCAAGCTTGCAGGATTTATATCACTCTCTCAGCTCAGGAGCCGAAGATCAATAACAATGTCAGGTTTCATTTATGTACGCCACTATGAACACACATTTCTGAATGCCCAACATCTCAAATATAATCCAATACCACAACTCCGTGAATGAGGGGTCAAACACAACAGATAGTAATGATTCAAACTGAGGCCTGACCAGAAAGATTGCATATGAGACCAATTCATACAGCAAATAAGCCTTACAAGCTGTCAAATACTGAAACTTGATTAATGCAAAAACATTTTCTCTCTGAATTCTCTCACCTTACTGATTTCAAAGCCAAACACTTCCTCAAAGTACGCTGGCTGACTGATGAGCAGCAGGTAGAAGGTCCAGCTCCGGCAGAAGTTGGCCACAATGATTGCATAGACCGGCATGGAGGTGAAGAACTTCCTCCAGGGCGTCTTGAATTTCTGTAGAAAAAGAAACATGTTAATAAATCTGTAGAAGATGGATGGCATGAAGATTTTAAGCAATCAAAACAGTTTGACAAGAATGAGTATGTAACTCCACCTCTACTGATGGACATTCAGAAGTTGCAAGAATTCTGATGACGTCAAATAATTGAAGGAAACAAATAAATAAATAAATCAACTACAAGTCTAAAACGAGAAGTTTTAAAGAGAAATGTGGGAGGAGACTGAGTTTGTTGTTTGAACCGTGAGAGGCATCGACCCTCACTTGAGCTTACGTACTCCTAAGCCTAAGCATTTCCACTGAAATGACCTGGAACAATTTGTCCCAGGAACTCTTGTCTGCATTTCCATTTGTGCATTTGGCAGACGATTTTATCCGAAGCGACTTACATTGCATTCAAGGTACACATTTTTACATTTTGTCAGTTCTTGCTTTCCCTGGGAATCGAACCCATGACCTTGGCATTGCTAGCGCCACGCTCTTATTGCTTGAGCTACAGGAAAGCTGTATGTCTGTATCTGCGTGTCCATTGCGGTCTAAAGTACAGTGAAGATTAGTCCGGTGACGTAGGACTGCGTGCGACTTTCCAGAGCCCACTGGATTTCGTCCTCCACATATAAGCTTAATAAAGCCTGAACCTCGTTGTCGATCCATCGGTCGTATTTTTCAAACTCAATTGTTGATTCGAATAGCAAATGACTCTTACCGCACGCACCGCAACTGACTTTTAGGTTGAAATAAAATGCTCCGTGAGCTCAACCAATCAGCATGTTCAGCGCACAAGTCCCATCCCTAAAGTTCCTGAACTTTGAAAAAGTACTACCTCGCGAGCAGGGCCGTTTTGAAGGAGAAATCTTTACCCGGAACTTCATTTAGACTCCAGTTCTTGTGGTCGAAACACACAGAGTACCACCCCAAAGTCCCTAGTTCCTGGAGAAAGTTCCTGCGGTGGAAATGTGGCTATACATCCTACGTTATATGTCGGGTCAGAGGTCACCTCTTCCGCCGGGAAACTAAACTTGCATACGACAATTATTGGAAGCCATTGATTATAATTTATGAAGTTACAAATATGGAATTTTTTTAATTTTTTTTTTATTTATTTTTTTTTTTGAAAAATGCATGGCTTCACTTCAGAAGGCCTTTATTAAAAGTGTAGTATGTAAGATTGACAGCTAGTGGCTATATTGGAGATCATTGTTTCTCCCGCACCTCCTCCTCAGACTCGATGCTCACACGGGTTGCCAGATTGAGGACACGCAACAGGAGCAAGTGCAATTGACAATGGAAGCCGAGGAGTAAGCTGATGCATTGATTTATCCGTGTTTATAATATGCTTTCGTTCATAGAGATTTTTAGATGGCTTTTTAGGTCGGGTAGATTCTGCGATCTCTGACCGAGTACATTTGCTGGCTTCCATACAATACGCTGTGTTTTCTGCCAACTGGCAAACTGTGGTGTCGAAATACTGTTGGGTAAACTGGCAGTGGGCGTGATCACACAGACCAAAACAAAAATGAATGACGGATGACGGATCATTTCAATTATCATATAGTGTCAATGTGGGCAGATCAGTAATATAGTTGAATATTTAGTGTCCCCAAATGAGCAAGCCAAAAGCCAAGAAAGTCATGTACACATAAGATGGCTTGCGGCTGAGTAAATTATGGTATTTTTTTCATTTTGGGGTGAACGACTAATCATGGAAAACTGAAAACTTTTTTTATGCCTTTTGGCAGTTCATTTACATGACAATGGCCTTTTAGGGGCCTGAAAATGCAAACTTTAGAAAACTGGTTTCAAAGTGGCAGTTTTTGATAACAATACCGTTATCGTCTCTGTGTAAACTACAAAAATGTGACCTTGTGAAAATGGTGACGTCATGCACATGCGTGTTACATGTTCAGTCTATAAGTGCATAGCGTTTCTTTACAAAGTGACATCGCCATCTACTGGCCTGGCAGCAGAATACAGCTCAGCCGATTTCACTGATCCGTGTGAACGAGGATCATTTTGACAACAGTGTAGTTTGTACGCAAAATACACAAAGACAAAACTTTTTCATTTTTAGTGCATAGTTGTCGTGTAAAGGTACCCTGAATTTGTCTTCATTATTTCCTGTGTTTATTCTCTGTCATAGTCATGGTTTCTAGCAGGTTTATCATTGGTTGTCATGGTTACTTATTGTTTCATTGATTTCACACCCCTGTTCCTCGTTTTGATCCTTGATTAGCTGTATATATAATGCCCTCAGATTTATTCACTCATTGTCTGGTGTTGGATGTGCTTATGCACACTGTTTCGTTGAGTCTTCATGTTGAATTATTCTCTGTTTAAAAAAGTTATACTAATTATAAAAACTTAATTATACTATTAGATCCCCTACACCTTGCCAACAGCACTGTTACCTTAAAGCTGTTTAAGGTACTACACTGTTACACGGACTAATACCCAACTTTGATTTCATGGGATCTTCAGATTTCTCCGGTGGAAACCACACAAGCAAACGTACCTCATTTGCCCCAAGTAGATTGGCACTTTCTCCAATACTCTCTTCTATGTAAGTCCTCTCTTCATCTGTGATGGTGGGATGATCTGCTGGGCTCTCGTATGAAACCAGAATCCAAAACATGTACCAGACAATCCCAAAACACCCTGTAGCCCAGTGGAGAGACAATAAGGGAGAACAGGAATACACACAAAAATGAACCTTATATTATAAGATTATAAACCTACCGTATATATAGAAGACAGAAGACCAGCCTGAGTACTGCACTAGTATTCCAGCCAATGGCATGGCGATCACAGCCCCCGCATATGAACCTGAAACACAGTGTTTGTAAAGGTTTTATTTTGGGTATTGTGTGTTGTGTGGGTTTTTAAAAAGGCAAATTGTATTTACCACAGAAAGAGGTGGTTGCTAGGCGACTTCTCTCAAGGGGTGGAGCCCACTTGCTCCAAATTCCATGGCATGCTGGGTAGGTCACGCCTGGACACACAGAATATTTATATATATATATATATATATATATATATATATATATATATATATATATATATATTATATATATATTATTAGTGTTATATATGTATACATGAAAAGATACCTATATATGAAATACATATATACATACGCAAATGAAAGACTGTGAATATAATTTCATTACATAATGTAGGGGTGATTCGTCACTGGTCTCACGATTCAATTCATGTCAACGGTTCGATTCGATATCACGATGCGCTGCAATATTACTGCACATGGCTACATTTTCTTCAATGAATACGAGCAGTCAGTATGAACTCCTTTTTTATTTTATCTGCTCCAAGAAAGTACAATTCCTGAATGTAGTTAAACAAAAGTGCAGAATCATCCACATCCACATCGCAATGCATTGTGAAAACGACTCATTTCAACACCCCTAACTAGACATGATCAAGGCGATCTGCTGCTGTTCAAACTGAGCATCAGAAAGAGGAAGAAAGATGATTTAAGTGACTCTGAACGTGGTCAATGAACAATGTTGTTGGTGCCAGACGGGCTGATCTGAGTACTTAAAAATAAAAATGCTGATCTACTGGGATTTTCACACACAACCATCTCTAGGGTTTACAGAGAATGGTCCGAAAGAGAGGAAATATCCAGTGGGTGAAAATGCCTTGTTGATGGGGGGGGGGCTTCTTTTTTTTTTGAGGGAGGGAGGAAAGGTGTGGTGAACAAAATTAAATAATTAAAGGATTAAAGGGGATTTAAAGGAGAATAAATAAGAAGGTCTAATTATATTTGTGAAGTAATCCATTTAAACTTTTTGCAAATAGTACGCACACATTCACTCTTGTTTGTGTCTAAATGTCAAAAATAAAAAATTAATTCTTGTCTCCTCACATTCAGTTATGAATGACAACATTTTAAGTGATTACATATTTTCAATTCAAAATGGCGAAATTACCTTAAAAAAGTTGAGTAGTTTGCAGCACTGTATGTTACTGTAATCAAATATAGGGCTCTATTTCACCGATCTAAAGCTCATAGCGCAGGTGTACATAGGCCGTGTCCGAATGCACTTTTGCTCGTTTAATGACAGAAAAACGGGCGGCACACCCGGTGCATGATCCAAAAGGGTTGTACCTCGTCTCTTAATGAGTCATGGGTGTGTTTTGGGGCGTAATGTGCAATAAACCAATCAGACTCTCATCTCCCATTCCCTTTAAAAGCCAGTTGCGCTTGCACCATGACGGATTCACTATTTACATGGAGGAATTTGCGAGTGTAAAAAAACTGAACGCTTCTCTAGCGAGTAAACGGATCTGCTCGTCCAATGACACCTGCTTGCTTGTCATTACTGCAGATAAGTAATTCTCAAACATGCAATGACTATTCTTTATGACATGTAGGCATTTATGTACACAATAATAATCTTTTACATTTTAATTCTTTAATTTTTCATATTTAAAATGTGTGTGTGTGCTTCTGCGCGTCCCTGTGTGTGTAATAAGCAGAGTGTACGCTCGTTGTGCACCACCTATAAGCTCAAATTACTAACGCGCCATCCAATTATTGGGGGGGAATTGTCCCCCTTAAAGCCTATGGTGGTTACGACCCTGGCGTAAATAACATGAAAGCATGGATCCATCCCCATCCTGCCTTATCAACGACTCAGGCTGCTGGTGCTGTAATGGTGTGCAACATATTTTCTTGCCACACTTTGGGGCCCTTTGTACCAATTGAGCATCGTTTAAATGCCACAGCCGACCTGAGCATTGTTGCTGATCATGCCCATCCCTTTATGACCACAGTGTAATCATCTTCTGATGGATACTTCCAGCAGGATAACAAGTCGTCACAAAACTCAAATCATCTCAAACTGGTTTCTTTTCATCTAGTTGACTAAGCTCAAATGTCCTCCACAGTCACCAGATCTCAATCCAAGAGCAGCTTTGGGATGTGCTGGAATGGGAGATTCACATCATGGACGAGCAGCCGACAAATCTGCAGCAACTGCGTGATGAGATGATGACAATACGGACCAAAATCTCGGAGGAATGTTACCAGCACATTGTTGAATCTGTGTCATGAAGAATTAAGGTACTACACTGTAAAACTTAAAAAGTAAGTGTTCGTGCTGCCTTAAATATTTAAGTTTAGGCAACTCAAATATCAAAAAAGTTGTACAATTTCACATTACAAGTTGACTAAACATAACCTTTTACGGCAGCACGAACACGCACCAATTTTTTTTAGTGTAGCAAGGTGTACCTACACTCTAAAACATGCTGGGTTAAAAACAACCCAAGTTGGGTGGAAAATGGACTAACCCAGTGATTGGGTTGTTTTAACCCAGTGGTTGGGTTAAATGTTTGCTTAAAACAACCCAGTCGCTGGGTTAAAACAACCCAATCGCTGGGTTAAAACAACTCAATCGCCAACTTTGGTTGTTTTTAACCCAGCATTTTTTAGAGTTTAATAAAGTAATTTACATTATGTAACAAAATATATTTAAAATCTTTCTCTAGAACAAAAGTTCTTTAAAAAGTACTTTACGAAGGCTCATAAAAACAGACAAATCTAACCCTTAACAAATGAACAGTAACGCATACAATCGCAGTTCAAATAAGGATTAATGATCCATGTAGAATCGTGCAAACGCAAGCAGATCCGATATGCTTCAGCACAAACACACTAATGCCGCCCATTAAATCTTCATTAGAGCTAATTGTCACAGAATCAGTCACTGATAGACACAAATTGCTGCAGCTAGCGAAAGAGAGCACATCCACAGAACTAATGTCAATACACACAACACAAGCTAGTGTGGTTACAATAACCTCAAATGGGCTTTAATTCATGTACAGTCAACACTCAGCAAATACTGAACAACAGCAGACGACCGGCACACACACAAAGCCAGCGGGCAGCTGATAATACTCTTTCAGTGTTCATCTTTTGAGTTCTGGTTGAGTAAGAGATGATGTCATAAATCAGTATACTCTCCTTTTCAAGCTTTTCTTTTCTCATAATCTGTTTATTCTCTTCTAATCTGTCACTCCTGTGCTTTCAGTGTGTCTACTGCTGATGTACTCTTACTAATGTAAAGGTAAAGGCTCCAAAAGGGGCTTTTCTTAGAGATGTCATATGAAGAAACTGCTTTTCTGGTTCCTCTAAGAACTTTCAGTGAATAGTTCCTAAAAAAACTTCTTTTTTTCCCCTTGGTACATTTAAAAGAACCTTTTGTGTAATGGAAAGATTCCATGGATGTTAGAAATTCTGAATGAAAAAATGTTGGTAATCAAATAGTTGACGGTCATTGGCTGTCAATGGCTGCCGTCAACTGGTTGGTTACCAACATTCTTCAAAATATCTTCTTTTGTGTTGAACAGAAGAAAGAAACTCACACGGGTTTGGAATAACATGAGGGTGAAAAAAATGATGACAGAGGCGTGATCTTTTTGAGCCTGACCTTTACATAGTTTTAATTGTTTGTTTCATAATCATTGAAATTTAGCTCAAAAATCTTGTGAAGTGAAAGTTCGTCCTGAAAAGAAAAAAATATTATTCAGCTTAAATGACTTTAACTACATGGACAAAAACAGAAAATAGGTGAACTATCCCTGAAGTTTTAAGACTTTAACCTTTATCTAAGTACCTTGATTAACTTCAAATTCAAGGACTTAATGTGGGGACACATTTCAAGTGAGAACAAGGTTACATCGTGTTACCTTATAAGATACATTGTTACAGTTTTCATCAATCAACTATGCAACAATTGTTTTGCATTAATTTTTGGCCACACACAAAAAATTATTCCTTCATAGATATGACACATTTAAATTCTGTTCACTTTACTTAAACATATCTAATTTTGTCACAACTTAATTTAATTGTGTTCAATCAACCTAATCTATTTAAAACTGAAGTTTACTTAATTAAGATGTGTTAAAACTACATGAAATATTTGTGTTGACATAACTAACTGGGCAGTGGATATGTAGTTCCCAGCATGCTTTGCAAGGGACTCCATTAGGAGAGTAAATTTAGGGATTAAAGTGTTATTTTGTGTTTTTTCTGTAAAGGGAAAGATGTTGTTAGTTAATGCTAGCGTTTAATGGTCAGTTATGTTGGTCAGTTTAGAGGAGTTTCTGTAATGTGTTTTAATTTTGTGGTTACCGTTATACTGAAGAGTGGCGCCTCTGTTTAGGCTGTGGGCACTCAGTGATCTATGCTAATGTCAGAAGTGACACCTCTTTCCTTCATACATTGTGTATGATGATGAATGAAACTGCTTATAATTAATTTTCCAATTAAATGTTTTAAGTTTGACAAGTATAAAAAAAGTCATGTATAAGTATATAAATATCATTTAAACTGCATTTAATAAAATTGAGTTGGACCAACTCAATTACATTTCATTGCATGAATTAGTATTTATGAGTTGAGGCTACACATATTTATTGGATGGAAAACCTGCCCTCAATTAAATTGAGTTTGTCCAACAAGTTATTTTTTTGAGTGCATATGACAGAGATATCTGATATTCTATTTGTCATATTTCTGCTTTGCATAAAATTAAAGAATATTCGGTACATCCTATACTGTATTCTAAAATGATCTGATATTAACTTTTGCATGGATTTTATTGAAAAGAGCTCAGGCTCATGTAACCAGAAGTTAATACACTCACCTAAAGGATTATTAGGAACACCATACTAATACTGTGTTTGACCCCCTTTCGCCTTCAGAAGCTCCCGTTCCACCACATCCCAAAGATGCTCTATTGGGTTGAGATCTGGTGACTGTGGGGGCCATTTTAGTACAGTGAACTCATTGTCATATTCAAGAAACCAATTTGAAATGATTCGAGCTTTGTGACATGGTGCATTATCCTGCTGGAAGTAGCCATCAGAATGTGTACATGGTGGTCATAAAGGGATGGACAAGGTCAGAAACAATGCTCAGGTAGGCCGTGGCATTTAAACAATGCCCAATTGGCACTAAGGGGCCTAAAGTGTGCCAAGAAAACATCCCCCACACCATTACACCACCACCACCAGCCTGCACAGTGGTAACAAGGCATGATGGATCCATGTTCTCATTCTGTTTATGCCAAATTCTGACTCTACCATCTGAATGTCTCAACAGAAATCGAGACTCATCAGACCAGGCAACATTTTTCCAGTCTTCAACTGTCCAATTTTGTTGAGCTTGTGCAAATTGTAGACTCTTTTTCCTATTTGTAGTGGAGATAAGTGGTACCCGGTGGGGTCTTCTGCTGTTGTAGCCCATCCGCCTCAAGGTTGTGCGTGTTGCGGCTTCACAAATGCTTTGCTGCATACCTCAGTTGTAATGAGTGGTTATTTCAGTCAAAGTTGCTCTTCTATCAGCTTGAATCAGTCGGCCCATTCTCCTCTGACCTCTAGCCTCAACAAGACATTTTCGCCCACAGGACTGCCGCATACTGGATGTTTTTCCCTTTTCACACCATTCTTTGTAAACCCTAGAAATGGTTTTGCGTGAAAACCCCAGTAACTGAGCAGATTGTGAAATACTCAGACCGGCCCGTCTGGCACCAACAACCATGCCACACTCAAAATTGCTTAAATCACCTTTCTTTCCCATTCTGACATTCAGTTTGGAGTTCAGGAGATTGTCTTGACCAGGACCACACCCCTAAATGCATTGAAGCAACTGCCATGTGATTGGTTGATTAGATAATTGCATTAATGAGAAATTACTGGGAAGTTTAATTGCATTAATGAGAAGTTACTGGGATTTTCACGCACAACCATTTCTAGGGTTTACAAAGAATGGTGTGAAAAGGGAAAAACATCCAGTATGCAGCAGTCCTGTGGGCGAAAATGCCTTGTTGATGCTAGAGGTCAGAGGAGAATGGGCCGACTGATTCAAGCTGATAGAAGAGCAACTTTGACTGAAATAACCACTCGTTACAACTGAGGTATGCAGCAAAGCATTTGTGAAGCCACAACACGCACGACCTTGAGGCGGATGGGCTACAACAGCAGAAGACCCCACCGGGTACCACTCATCTCCACTACAAATAGGAAAAAGAGGCTACAATTTGCACAAGCTCACCAAAATTGGACAGTTGAAGACTGGAAGACTTTACATTTCACTGCCGGTTGTATATTCTGTATATAACTGTGTATGTGACAAATAAAACTCTTGAATCTTGAATCTTGGAAAAATGTCACCTGGTCTGATGAGTCTCGATTTCTGTTGAGACATTCAGATGGTAGAGTCAGAATTTGGCGTAAACAGAATGAGAACATGGATCCATCATGCCTTGTTACCACTGTGCAGGCTGGTGGTGGTGGTGCAATGGTGTGGGGGATGTTTTCTTGGCACACTTTAGGCCCCTTAGTGCCAATTGGGCATTGTTTAAATGCCACGGCCTACCTGAGCATTGTTTCTGACCATGTCCATCCCTTTATGACCACCATGTACCCATTCTCTGATGGCTACTTCCAGCGGGATAATGCACCATGTCACAAAGCTCGAATCATTTCAAATTGGTTTCTTGAACATGACAATGAGTTCACTGTACTAAAATGGCCCCCACAGTCACCAGATCTCAACCCAATAGAGCATCTTTGGGATGTGGTGGAACGGGAGCTTCGTGCCCTGGATGTGCATCCCACAAATCTCCATCAACTGCAAGATGCTATCCTATCAATATGGGCCAACATTTCTAAAGAATGCTTTCAGCACCTTGTTGAATCAATGCCACGTAGAATTAAGGCAGTTCTGAAGGCGAAAGGGGTCAAACACAGTATTAGTATGGTGTTCCTAATAATACTTTAGGTGAGTGTATATACAGTCAAACCATAATTTATTCAGACACCTTCAATGTTTTCTCTCAGTTTATTCGATAGAGTTTAGAAAATTGTAATAAAATATGACAAGAGCTCAAAGTTAAACTGTGTCAACCAATCAGCTGTTAGATTTAACTACACAATTAGATAAGACCAGTTTAGCTCAACCAATGACCAAGCAATGCTTAATTGTGTTCAGTCTGTGGTGTCAAAGGTCACATTAGCAGTTAAAGAACAAACACTGAAGCAAAACATGCTCAGGTCTGAATAAGTTTGCTCCCAAATTATCAATTTTACTGGTAGTGACTGTATGAAGAATGTTTGGGTATAATATGTCACAGTTGACTTTACTTTGCTCTCCTCACTTACAGAAATGAACTATAGTGTCCTCACACACTAGTAAGAAAATATATCTGTGTCTGAATCATTTTTGGTTTGACTGTATATTAGTTTATGATAACAAATGGAACCTTATTGTAAAGCATTACCGATATAAGAGCAGGAACGATATAAGAAATGGAGGGTAATTGATTTTAATCATGATAACTGTCGATTTCATGTTTATTTAATGTGAATTTCATCATACTTTTATTGTAATTGTGCCTTACATGTCCCATTGACTTCCACACTGCAGAAAAATGCCTTTCTTACTTAGTTTTTTTGTCTTTTTCCAGTCCAAATATCAAAAAAATCTTAAATCAAGATGATATTACTAGATGAGTAAAATCACAAGATATTATGTCTTGTTTTCTAGAGAAATGAAGTGAGTTGTTGCTTTAAAAAAAAAAAAAAAATTGTATGCAATCTTAATTCAAACAGAAACAAGATTATTTTTCTTTTCCCACTGGCATATAATTTTTGCTTGTTTTAAGCAAAAACTCACTTAATTTCTCTAGAAAACTAGCCTAGAAATCTAGACGCATCCTAGCGGCAGCAAATCTAATTCGCCGTGAGTGTAGTCTAGCAACTCTCGGTAGACCTGCGAGCTGGAAAAAACAAACTCTGGTCAGGCCAATCACATTATGTGTAGAGTCGGTGGGCGGGCTTAACATAATGACGGCAGAGTTGCCGAGGTTCTGCGTGCTACTTAAAAACAAAGAAGCTGGCGAACAGCGGTCTTTCGAATCGGCTTTGGCCGCAACTCTGGGAGACTTGTTGTTAAACTTTTCTTTGAGAAAAGAACAAAGAACGGCACTGAAGTCATTCTTAAGAAAAGAAGATACGGCGAAAGTTTAATCTATCAACTAGCTCCGCTTCACCTTCTTCATTGCTCTGATTGGTTGTCCCGGATTGGTTTATCCTATCGTGTGCAGAGGGAATCTGAAAGACAACTGTTTATCCCGCCCCTCGGATTGAGCCATGCCAATGGTGAGTTCCCAGACTCAACATCTTGACTAGAAAACAAGGCATACAGTAATATCTTACTACTTCAGTAAATGCATCGGCATCGAACTGGACACGAGACAAGTAAGAAAAGCATGTTTGCAGTGCAATGTACTTGCATTACTGTAAACAGGGTTCTTGTTTGTTTTGAACTCAGAGATGAGTAGAAATGATTGTCTTTGCTACTTGACCCCATGATATTCCAACATCTGGTTGCTCTAGGGGGGCTGAACCTGTAATGTTTAGTGTAAATGCTCGGGATGAAACGTGTTAAATGATTAATCAGTGATTTAATAAGCATTGTATGGATTAATAGAGAAGAGAGTCTTACTTCCACGAGGCCCTGCAGTATCCTCACAAACATGACACAGCCGTAGTGCACACGTGCAGCAGAGGGGATGAACATATTGAGTGTTGCCGTCAGCAGGATAGCAGCACCAAACACCCTGGAGATCAACGTGTGCAGAAAAAGGACTTGATTTATACTTTCTAATGGTGTGAAATCATCATGCAACCTTCCACTGACTGAAGGTAAATCTGTAGATCTCAGGAACTGAGCAGGAGATAAACGGCAGTTAGTTCAGATCAGTGACTGTATAGACAGCCGGACCCGAAGGCATCCGTGTCTAGAAGAGAAATCATTCTAAGATGCTCAAAGCAGGAAAACACATGTTTTATTAATCGTGTGTGGAATCTAATTTGCATTGGGTGCAGCCGTTTAATGTGTGGAAACAAATCCATGTTAGTCAGAGGGAAATCTCACAATTCTCAAAGGCGAGATGTAAAGGACAATTCAGCCAAAAAACAGCATTTAACAGACTTCTTCCTTCATACAGGCTACATCTCAAACGGCAGTTTTGTGAACTTACATCATTTACAACATTTAAAAAAACGCAATTTACATCATTTGTTATAAAAAATAATTATTAATTTATATTATATGTACATAAATACATGTAAAGTGCAAAACCCATGTATACACACACACATATACGTATAGACACACATAACCCATAAATGCGCACACACACACACACACACACGTAAGGAATAACTGATGACGGGCCGTTGAATTATTAGAAGAATAATGCACACCCGCTCCGCGTCGTGACCGCATCACCACCTCAGGTGTGCGTTATTTCTCCTGCTCAGCCTAATAAAGCAGTCGCTGTGATGTCTGTCTTTAATATTAATCAAAGGGGACAGAGAAAATGAGGATTCATCTATATTTCATTTATTATGTATGCAGTGCGGACTGTACATTTCTGTATGTTGATTATATATGAAGTCCACAGGTAAATATGACATTTATTTTAATGGGTTTATGTGAAGATTGTTTTAAGTTCACTTGAATTAAAAATTGTCTCTTTTTTTTTTAAAGCCTAATTAGGGGTTGAAGAGCGTAGCGCTGAAACTTGTAATTGTTACATTTTCCAAGCATCAGCATTCTCCTAAAACTGATCGGGCAGACCAAACCCTGAGTCGTAGAGACTTGAAACTTTGAGGGCTGGCAGTACTCACATCGACTACAACGTCACCGCCTCGCCCCGATCGGCCTGACGGGAGCGCTACAGCGAGCAAAAGTAGGAAATGGATTTGCTCGTCATTCTGGAGAAATGTTCGGGTATTTCAGATTTTTTGTAAAACCTACTTTTGCGAACTAGTCCTAGGTTTTTGGCCCGATCGGAACCAAACCAGTGCAGAAAGATTCTCTGAAGTCTGATTGCCATTAGCTATCAAAAAAGTAGAAATTTCGGTTCACGGTCCCTAAGGGCCCCCAAAACATTGGAAGTAGGAGGAGCCATTTTTTACTAAATTGGCTATAACTCGTGAACGGAATGAGATTTCTTCACCAAACTCAGCACGACTATGTAAGAGCTCATTCTGTGGTCACGTGAAATGGATATAACTATAACAGGAAAAAACATGAACATGGCTATAACCACCCAATCGTTAGTCCGATTGACTTGAACATTGGCATGCAGTGTCTTTGTCTGTGAGGACATTGGCGTATCTCATCCATTGGCCAATGAAATTTGAGCATCTATTAGACAAGGGCTGAATCTGAAATCGCCCCCCTAAACCCTCAATCACTATTCCCTATGTTAGTCCACTAATACAGTTCACTTGAAGGAGTGAATGAAGACGAGTGAGTGAGTTCGGACAGCCGTTGTGTGTACATCGGCTGTACACTCGTTATTGCAGTACAGTGTGGGATTGAATGAGTGAGCTCAATAATATCCACTATGGTTTCGGACACCACTACAAATGGCTGTCCCTTTTTTATAGGGTATAGCCTATTTGAGGGTATAGCCTTATATTTAAGGATTTCGGATTCAGCCACGGTTAATGGAGGCTGATGGAAATTAAATTCGGTATGCATCATCGGCACGATGTCCTGAAGGAGCCTGACAAGTTTCGAGCCAGCGCTTTTTATAGGAGTCACCTCTTTAGACTCCCGAATCCTTGCCGAGTCCAACAATACCAGGTTTCGCCTTATGGTTTGTGCAACGCTGTGATTTAGCGTTTAAAAACACGTTTGCGAATATCTTCGAAACCCTTATCGATAGCTAAACAATAACATAATTTTGATAGGAAGTGGCAAAAAAAAAAATCCAATCAATGTTGCCCATGGGTCATTTTTATGCTCTCATAAATATAAGTGCTATAACTTCAAAACGAAATGAGATATTTACACCAAATTCGACACATGGGCACACTCTGAGGGACAAAGTGGTGGAGAGGTGGTGCTATAACTCTCAAAAAGCTTTAAAAAACATATTTTACTTTAGTAAAAAGCCTGTATTGTCTGTAAAGTATTTTCAGTCTACGATCTAAGTGTTTACATGCTTGCTAAATAAAGCATAATATATTTTTATTCATGTGCTTAAACGCTTGAACCCCCGTAATTGCTGCTCGCAGCTATATTTAATGTTGAAATTGATATATATCTGAATTATACTGTAATGTTGAATGCCTATTATTAATGTTTCATAGAGACAGCAGGAAGAGTATTAATATCAGTGATACTGGCCTTCGTTCATAAAAAGATGCCATTAAATAAATATTTAAAATATACTGTCTTTAAGTTGTTTCTACATTCATTTGGAGAGCGACTGTGAAATTATTACAATATTTAAAAAATATTAAAATAATAAAAAAAAAGTGCGATTAATTAGTTGATTTATTTAATCGATTGACAGCACTAATATATATATATATATATATATATATATATATATATATATATATATATATATATATATATATATATATATATATAGGCATTATAAATATATAAATAGGCCTATTACTCTGTACATGTAGCCTATAGTAAAATATGAGTGCACTTCAGTCGGAGGAGTTCGGGATCCAGTGAACAGACACGTGACCCTGTCTGTGGTTAATGAGGTCTCCAGAGGAAAGCGTGTCTGCTCTTCTGCATTCAGGGCTCATGGCAACCAAATAAAGCACAGGAGGGGAAGGATGTGTCCTTTATATAAACACCTTCAGTGTGTCAAATATACCTCTTTTTTGTTTGGCTATGTGTAATACATTTTGGTAATATAGGCTTGAAATTAAAAGCAGCCTGTAGTATCCGGATAAACGCGTGCGTTGAATTACCTGTTGGCAGCCAGTCGTGAGGATATATATCCTCCTGGGATCTGTGTCACGATATAGCCCCAGAAAAACGAGCCGTGGATCATTCCCACCGTCTCCGGGTCCCAGTTAAACTTCGCTTTCTTAGGAAAAATACATATGCTCTATAAGTTAATCATTTTATAAAAATATGAAACACGGTCGAAAGCTTTGAAAGAAACATTTCCCTCATTGTGTGGTGAGTGACAGGCACCTGAGGGCGGAGCAGCGGCTCTGGGGCCCTCGGGCCCGCATCCTCACCTCTTTGATGATGATCCTGCCGTCCTTGTGAATGGTGCTGTTGTTGACCATGCCGACGATCGCGACCCCGAGGTTACAGCGGATCCCGAACGAGATGCAGAAGCCGAGGCCGCTCATGATGGCGATGATGTAGCGGCGCGGGAGCCCGAAGCACGTGCAGTCGCACAGGGGAGCCTTCTTCTCCTTCATCTGCGCGGGACGCCCGTCTTCCGTCAGCTCGATAACCTCACCCGTCTTCTGCTTCTTCTCCATCACCCTGTCAACATACAGCAGTGCTCCTTTTATTTTTAAATGTCTCTATAGTTCTTTTTTTCTTTTCTTTTTTTCTGGAGTGGTAGTTTATGAAAAAGCGAGGGAAAATAACCGTTAGGCGATACAACACCGTTCGAACATTCGATCACACAATCCTCCCCGAACACTAAAGTTCGAAACCCGAATCGATTCCCGGGGAAAAGAACGTTAGAACGTTCAGAACGTTAGTCGAACGTTATTCTAAAACACACCGCTTGTGTTCATTACATCAGTTGTATTCCTCCAGTGTGTGGATATGGTGTTATAATCGTTCTTTATTTTATTGTGCGTTATTTAATTGATAATTAAACCCACACGCAGTTCTGCTGTTATAGCTCTGTCTGATCACGACTTGGCAAACGGAGTTATTTGCACCGCATTGCAGCATCTTTATCTCTTACATCCGTATCGAAATATACATATAACCTACATAAATGTGACGTGTCATTTTTTTATTTTTATGTTTTTCGTTGACACATTTTTGTGGCTGCTTCAACAGTTAAATATACGGAATAAACATTAAAGCGACGGAGAGCTGTCGTTGAATAAAGCCGCGGTGATTCACACTGACCGGTGTGTGTCGGATCACACCATTCATTTCACAATCTCCTGAGATGCAATATACAAAAATACACAAACAAAAAATATAAAGAAAAAAATGTCACATTTTACAATCACACAATACAGAGAATTTGGACGATTTCGACAAAGCAAAACGGGAACAGCTGTGGTTATTCTGAAGTGCAGCTGAGCTACAGCCTGCTAACACACACAGGGCACATTCGTGTGTGTGTTACCGTTTAAAGAACACGGGGAATTATAGACAACGGAATATTAATACTAACGGAATTAAAGGGACATTCCTGCCGTGCATTAGGAATCGATCAGGATGATCCCGTGGGATCTCCGGACGCGCTCAGGTTTGACTCATCATGAGCGGTGCTCTTTGATTTCCAGCAGGCATGCAAAGTGTGCTCGAGATAATACACGGATCATTGTGAACATTATTCATACCTGTGCATGTGTCCCAGGGTTTTCCCGGCCAGATTCCTCAATCTCTCCCTACCGGGAGCCAAAACTCGTTCCTTCATCGTATCCATCTCCAGAGATAATATTCCAGTCGATATGAATAAACAGTTTAATCTGAGAGACTCTTCCGCATATTCCTCGAGTGTGCAAACCTGGTTTCTCTTCTGGATTTCGTTTTTATTCCCTGTAGCCGCGCGAGAAAACACGATCAATCAAATCAAATCTCGTTTCCCAGTCGCTGGAATGTCCAAACTCCCTTTCCGACTTCTGTAATTCCTCGCCTTTCCATTTTTCTCCACATATGTATGTTTTTATTTATTTTTTTATTTTTTTATTATTATTATATATATATATATATATATATATTTTTTTTTTTTTTTTTTGAATTACAAGAGAAAATATTCCATCAGAATTCCCGTTTTGAAAAAGCCAAAATGACAAAGAGGGAAGAAGAAAACGAAATCTGGAGCGGTGGGAGCCAGCACCGGGTGCGGGAGCGCGGTCGGTACCGTGGACAGGGAAAGCGCGCGTCCGTCCAGCTGTTCCGCGAGTGAGCGGCGCGCTCCACACCTGCGCGCTCCCCTCACGCGCTCGTCAAGTGCGATCGGCGGAGATCTCCATGAGTCGTGTTGCGTCCTGCTTTCCTCGGGCCGTGAGCTGCATCACCTGCGCGCACTGCCGGACACACGCTCCCCACTCATTCAGGAACATCCGTGATAGTTCAAACATAATCCTTTTGTTTTAATAATTCATGAAAACAGGGCAGGGCATGGAAAAAAGACGAGCAATGACCACAAGCGGGCGCACACGGGCAGGGCGCTGTTATGATTTATGCGTTGTGTCTTATTGTTCATAAATATATATATTTATACAAATAAAGCAATGCAACTCATGCATTTGTTGTTGTTGTGCATCATTTTGCGAGGCATTATAATGCGTGATGTAGCCTACGCTTTAAAAATAAATAAATGCGTACAAAATAATTTAGAAAAAAGTAATAATTTATAATCGTCTTTCTCGAATTAACTTTATGCTTCAAACCTTAAATTTCGATTTTATACGAATCTAAAACATTTCGCAAAAACAAGAACATTCACACAAAGTAAAAGATGATTTATTATAAAGATGTTTCTTTGGGCGAAAGCGAGTGCCGGTCAGTGTGGACCGTAAACACAGGCTGCAGGAGCGACAGTGTGCTTGGGAGTTGAGTACGATCAAATTAAAAACATTTGTGTTAGTCAATGCTCAGACTTACTCTGTGAAATATTCCTCTGAACCGAATATTGTTCTGATTTTGATTCGTGACGTGAGCAGGATCTGTTGGGTGACGTGATGAGCGCGCGCTGTGGCAGCGGCCGTCTGCGCCTGCTCTACAGCGCCACCGCTGCTTTCCGCGGTAACTCTGCGGCGAGAGGCGGAACTGCAGCCACGCTGACGTGCGCTCGCTCCAGGGCACCGTAAAAACGATCGCACGAATCCTCTTAGACTCTGGGTTCCCGAAACCATCGTAACTTAAGAAGTACTTGGAGTCTAAATCCCGAAGCGCAGAGTTCTGAGCTCACCTGCAGGACAACCGGAGAATTGCACCCAAACTTTGCTCCTGTTTTTTTTTGTTTTTTTTTGGTTGATTCAATTAATTTGGAATAATTCAATACATAAATAATAATGAATAAATAAACACTGAATAGATTAAGGAATGAAAAAGTGCACTGCTGCATATGGACATTCACAGGGATTGCGTGCTTGTTTTCAGTGCTACAGTCGCCGTAGTCTTTGAGTGGGACATCCAGTGAATCTGAATTTAGTTCCCCAGGACTTGCCAAAGACATTGCTAAGGTATATTTCATGTTGCACAAGAGATTATTAAAACATATAATTAGTCATGATTAACCAACATTAAACAATATCACCTGAATCATCTGGCCTGAATCATGAGGCCTCGCAAACCTCATCTCCTCCAGCGCCAGTCCTCTCTTCTAAAGCCAGCGTGGCCTTCTTTGAGGTCAGTGAGCTGAAAGTCATTGGCATCTTTAGGACGTTTTCTGTATTCTAGTTCCTCCCATTCTCAAAGCGCTGAGGTGTTGTGGTCTGACAACTGAAGATGGAGGTCATGGGTGTTGGCTGCCGGGAGAACTGGGAGATGGAAGGTGTGTGCCAATGGGAGGTGAACCCGATTGCTCCTGTGAGCATGCTGGACCTGATTCAGGCATTTCTATTCCTCCATGGAGGTCAATACCACCACAAATCTCATCTGAGGCCGAGTATTGACAGTGCCTTTTCTTCTTCATTGAGTCATTGGGCCCACCATGCACCTGTTTGATTAATTGTTGACCTCTGTGGTACCATTGAGGCATGCCACTTCTTCCTGACCTCCTTCGATGATTTTAATGCCCCTGCTTGCAGTTAGTTTTATAGCAATATCCTCCCAGAAATTAATGGCATGACTGCCATTAAACCTGCTGAAACGTATGCTTGTTTAGCTCCACCTGTAAAATAACATGCTTCCTCTTTGCGAGCCAAGGTGACATTTCACAATAAGGTGACATTTCAGCACTTGACAAACGGACAGCGACTCTTAAGTAGCACTTAAATCTGGAAACGCAGCCCTGGCCAAGGCGATATCGGTCGTTTACAGAAAACGATGGATCTTCGCACTTAAGCGATATTACGAACGTTTGTGTTGTTTCACAAACGCACACTTAAAGGAACACACTGACTTTTTGGGACTTTGGCTTATTTTTATTTGATATTCATTTTAGAATAATTGAACTTAATTAGCCTAACCTAATGGATTTGGACAAACTTAAGAATGCATGTTAACCTGATCTAACTAAATGGACTAACCTTATGTAAAGTTTATTGAAATAAGTAATTTTAATTAATCCCTATATACAGTGGAACCCATTAAAATGTTAAGCAAATTCAACGTTTCATATATATATATATATATATATATATATATATATATATATATATATATATATATATATATATATATATATATATTTAGTTGCATTTGTAAATCCTTGCATCCCACTTCATCACTCCTTCACTGACCCTCCTCAGGCACAACCGATGAAGCCACACTGAAATACAGTGGAGCTGAATCCGGAGTAGAGGGGGTCCGGTTGGATGAGGAACCATAAACTCTCTCAAAGGAGTTAAGAACCAAGGAAGATATTTTGATCTGAAGGTATTTCAAAGAGTCAGTCAATTACGGATGTGTCTCATCAATGCTGCGCTAACACAAGTGTCGTCATGTTTAGCAAATCCTACCCATCCTCCACTATTGCGGATCCAGATCAGTAAATTATCCCTGAAGTCATTCAGTGTCCAAGACAGAATTCTTGAGACATAACCAATAATCTGTTCATGCAACAACAACAACAAAAGAAAGAGCAAGCACACATATGGTCCCGAAGCTCTAGCAGGCTGGGCACTGAAGCTGAATGGGTAACGAAAGCTCAGGCCTTCACAATCACTCCAACAGCACGGGTCAGCGTGGCACTTGTCTCTGTCCATGAGCCCCTGGACACTCTCCTGTGAACGCCAAGCATGCTACAACTAAACACAGACTTCATAAAACAATTCATTATTCTTGAAGCCCATCACGCTTGCTTCCATTAAAAATTATTTAAAAAAATGTCTTGTAATTGCGACTTTCATTTGTGAAAATAATAAATAAAATGGCCATCTCAAAATGGCCATTTTATAATTTCCAACAAATGTATTTCTTAAACAACCAACACATTAATATTTATTAAACAGACTTTCGCACACCAAAGAACCCTTTCGATACTAACACTTTGACATGTGGACTCCACCGCGTGTATGACGCACTGATCCATCTGATCCAGAGCTGCTCCTGGGGGAAGAGACAGCGGCTCGGGATGAGACAGCGGCTCGGGATGAGCTCGGGATGAGACAGCGGCTCGGGATGAGACAGCGGCTCGGGAAGAGACAGCGGCTCGGGAAGAGCTCGGGAAGAGACAGCGGCTCGGGAAGAGACAGCGGCTCGGGAAGAGCTCGGGAAGAGACAGCGGCTCGGGATGAGACAGCGGCTCGGGAAGAGCTCGGGATGAGACAGCGGCTCGGGAAGAGACAGCGGCTCGGGAAGAGCTCAGGATGAGGATGAGACAGCGGCTCGGGAAGAGACAGCGGCTCGGGAAGAGACAGCGGGAAGAGCTCGGGAAGAGACAGCGGCTCGGGATGAGACAGCGGCTCGGGATGAGACAGCGGCTCGGGAAGAGACAGCGGCTCGGGAAGAGCTCGGGATGAGACAGCGGCTCGGGAAGAGACAGCGGCTCGAGGATGAGACAGCGGCTCGGGAAGAGACAGCGGCTCGGGAAGAGCTCGGGAAGAGACAGCGGCTCGGGATGAGACAGCGGCTCGGGATGAGACAGCGGCTCGGGAAGAGACAGCGGCTCGGGAAGAGCTCGGGATGAGACAGCGGCTCGGGAAGAGACAGCGGCTCGGGATGAGACAGCGGCTCGGGAAGAGACAGCGGCTCGGGAAGAGACAGCGGCTCGGGAAGAGACAGCGGCTCGGGATGAGACAGCGGCTCGGGAAGAGACAGCGGTGCTCATGTGCACGGTCCCTCGCTGATCCTAAAACATGATTATGAAAGCATTGTTGATGTGAATTATAAACTAATGGCAACCTGATACTTTATTCAATGCGTAAAACGAATGCCAATACAAATAACACTGAGATACGGCTGGTTAAATATCTGTAACCTTTAAAGCGACATTATAGAAAAGGATTAACTATTAGTATTTATTTATCAAGTATTTATAAAGTTGATAAAGCTCAATATAAAAAAGCACGTTGATATAGGGCTACAAACCAGCAGCCTAAGCTATAGGAGACTTACCGAAGTAAAGAACACAAGTTAAACACGCATACAGCGAAGATCATGGGCTACAGAATATTTCCTTCTGTACTGACAGGTGCAATATTTCAAAATCGATTATTATTATTATTTTTATTATTTATTTATTTTTAAATTACAATCAGGCCTATCTCTGCATTTATGTCAACCTAGAGACTTTCAAATCTGGATCAAAATGTCATTTATTAATATGCATTCGTGTCAAAATGGCATATACACAGCTTTTCCTATTGTATTTTGCCTGCAAACGCTTCCAACACGCTCGCGTGTCGCGTGAGCAATACGCGTCGGTTCTATTTATAGCACGCGCGCGTTGTCGCGCGTCACGCAGGCAGCGTGCACGCTCTGACCTGTTAACATGGGAGCCCAAATAAAAACGGACACGCCACGCAGACAGTGTGTAGTTGGTGTCGGTAGACAAAAATAAATAAATAATAATAATAAAAAAAGTTTTTCTGCAGATTCATGTTCAACATCTCCTAAAGTACCACTGTGGTTACTTCATGTTGATTTACGGTTTCATTATTTAATAATTGCATGCCAAAGTCCCAGCAGGTGGGAGGAGGAGTTCACGTGACCTGCCAGTGGAGAGCTGAAGACTCAACCCCACTGGCTGGTGGAGGGATTATACTGAATCTCAGCACTTCAGTAAAAGTACAAATAACCAGAGACACAAGCAGAAGCACCGCAATGACAACCCTACTTAAGTAAAGTACCTGATTTTAAATGTACTTTATGTATTAATTAAAAGTACTTGCATAACAATTTATTCTCTTAAAGGATTAGTTCACTTTTAAATAAACCTTTGCTGGTAATTTATTCACCCCCATGTCATCCAAGATGTCCATGTCTTTCTTTCTTCAGTCGAAACGAAATGAAGATTTTTGATGAACACATTCCAGGATTTTTCTCCATATAGTGGACTTCAGTGGGTCCAAACCAGACGACGAATAAGGGTCTGATCTAGCCAAACAATCGGTCATTAAAAAAAAAAGTTTAAAGTTTAAAAAAAGTTTTATAAGCACAAATGCTCGCCTTGCTCCGTTCGTGACGTCACGTAACACGCAACTACGCTGAAAAGGTCACGCCTGACGTCGGCGGAAGTTCCGAGTCAGTGATGTGCAGTCAAATAGACTCATGTAGATCATATGTGTGTGTAATTTCACCTTTCTTTATCAGAACTAATTAAACGGTTTCATGCCTAAATAACAATGAACTATTTGTCTTGGCATGTTATTCATATACAAACCATGCTGGTACCCTTTTCATTATCAAGTAAATCCATAATCTATTCATTTTAATAACATCTTAAGAGTTGACACTCTTGCTGAGAATATTAAACTTTTATTTAAATGTTAACGCCATAAAGAATACACTGAAATAACAATATAAACAACCAGAAATAACTTACAAATAAACAATTTACATGAACAAAAATCATTTAAAACTAGCTGTAACACTGCAATCGCGTGTGAAGTCAAAAGCAGGAAGTAGCGGAAAGTAGCCTACATAAAACGTTTTCCAAAAATTCACCAATTTACAACGTATTGTGTTTGATACTATATATTATCAACAGGTATGAGTAATTAACGGATTCACAGTTGTGTTTTATACATGGTAGTACTTCATAAGAAACTATAAGCATTGTTAACCACATTTCCTGTTTGCCGTAACGTCGACGTCAGACTTGACGCCACTAACCAATGAGAAGAGTTGCAGGCGGGACGAGTCGTGCAGCCCCGCCTCAATCGACGTCATACTTTGCCACTAACCAATGAGAAGCGTTATGGGCGGGGAGACACATGCGGCCCCGCCCCCATGTGCAGCCCCGCCTCGATCTGCAGGCTGCAGCCAGGTGTACTTGAAACCGAGGGAGGTTGCCGCTCGCTTTGAGATGATAAGTCACGACCAAACGTTAGCGATTGGTTATGGCAGATCCAGTAGTTTTCTATTCAACAGAGTTCCCGCCTTCAAGGAAGTTAACGCTTGCCAATGGAGAGTGGCCAGACTCTCTGTACAAAGGAAAAGTACGAGAGTCTGGAAGGATCCTAGCCGGAAGCTACAATAATTTACTATTAATTAAATTGAAAATTAAATTATACTGTTTAGTGTAACAAAAGTATCAGTAATGACCAGGGGGAAAATATATATACATAAATATACATGCGTGACTTTTAATTATAAACAAGCCAGAGACGCACCAGGTATTCCGCTTCAGATGAGGGAGACAAAATGCGCTTTCTTACAACAGTCTAAAACAAATTACCATATAAACACCGCAACGTAAACATTGTCATAATTCATAAACATTAGTTCATAACAAGTAATCGCTTGGCATAAATGTGCGATATGCATTGATTGTGAGCCTGCAGAAGCGCTCCTCGTGAGCCGCGGCGGTGAAGCACAGCTCCCTCGCGTCCGGCAGCTCGTGCTCTCCACGGCCGTGTGCTCACATCTGTTCCTCGGTCTTCGCTGCAAGGTCTCTTGGGAAGGCAGACTCTGGGAGCAGCTGCTCTCTCAGGGCCACAGCTCCTGACATTTTGATAGTTCACCTGTGTGGAAACAGTCTGTGTCGGGAGGGCCGCAGCCGCCTGGATTTCTTTCGGGAAATGAAGACCGACCTCCTGGCTGAAGTCTTCCTAATGTTTCCCAGAACCAGGCTTGTTTTCATACGCTCCCCGTCTGAACCGGAGAGGCCTCCGGCATCGACCGGAACCGGCGGTGTCTGTGAGAGAGGGAGTCGCCTCCGACACAGCGTGTCCCATCCGACCAGAGACGGCCACCTGAGCCCGGAGGACCACGATCCGCGGGTGGACCTCCGACCTGGAGCACCACATGTCATTTTAAGAGCAGCAACCACACACACACACACACACACACACACACACACACACACACACACACACACACTCACTCACTCAGATAAAGAGCATTTTTCCAAGCGTGTCATAATCTTTGTTCTTCAAGTCTCCTCACATTACCTTTTTTTAAGATATTGACATGGTTTTCTTACAAATAATTTGCTTTGCCAAACATAACAAACAATGATAGGAAATATTTTATGACTTAAATAAGAACTGAGTTCAAACATATCAATATGAAATGGATCTGTTGCCTTATGTAGCTAAAAATAACCGTTTTCTATAAAACGAGTCACGTATTTATAAGAAATGGCTTACATCATATATTTAGGTCTTCTTTATCTCTTAAACAGATATAATAGACATTAAAATACTATTATACTATATGCATTCAATCATTTCCTTCAGGGAAATCAACTTCCACAAGAACTATAAACCATGCAATTATAACAATATTTTTAAATTATGCTAAAGACTAGGCTAACTGCCTGTAACCATACCTATAAATCACGCGAAACTAGTTATTATTATTATTATTATACAATTTTCTTCGTTTACCGTGTCCCGTAAGTCATCTTCCTGTTTATGTACTTTCTCGACTTTGAGACCATTTTCACAAAAATTACATAATTAATTTTTCCCGCTGGAATTCAACCGTACAAACCGAAGTAAGCTTCAACTCTCACTCCTACCTTTTTTTGTTAGTTTTTGAAATGTTATCCCGCTTGTCCCACTCTTAAAGTAACATATCTGACAGTTATAAAGTTCTGTTCCTCTGTAGAAGGTCAGCTAGCTAAATGTTGATCACTCAAAGAGCTACGGCTAACTTAGCTTAAAATCTAGCCTATAAACCTAACAGGGTGGACATTCTAATAGAATAAATTGTATTTAGTGTACATCGCAAATTCTATATATGTATATATAAATATTATATATTTATAAAACATTATTTTATAGGTGCAGTTCCATACATTACTGATGGCAAACCATGCAGGGCAATGACGGAAAGCTCATCCACTGTTGGAAGGGTTAGCATTGGTGTTCCACCCTGTTATTCTCTGTTTAATCCTGTTAGACAAGTCATTTTTAAATAATAACAACATTAAATGTTTTGCATACTTATAGTATACAAAGTATATACTGATCAGGCATAACATTATGACCACTGACAGGTGAAGTGAGTAACACTGATGCTCTCTTCATCACGGCTCCTGTTAGTGGGTGGGATATATTAGGCAGCAAGTGAACATTTTGTCCTCAAAGTTGATGTGTTAGAAGCAGGAAAAATGGGCAAGCGTAAGGATTTGAGCGAGTTTGACAAGGGCCAAATTGTGATGGCTAGACGACTGGGTCAGAGCATCTCCAAAACTGCAGCTCTTGTGGGGTGTTCCCGGTCTGCAGTGGTCAGGATCTATCAAAAGTGCTCCAAGGAAGGAACAGTGGTGAACCGGAGACAGGGTCATGGGCAGCCAAGACTCAATGATGCACGTGGGGAGAGAAGGCTGGCCCGTGTGGTCCGATCAAACAGACGAGCTACTGGAGCTCAAACTGCTCAAGAAGTTAATGCTGGTTCTGATAGAAAGGTGCCAGAATACACAGAGCATCTCAGTTTGTTGTGTATGGGGTGGCATAGCCACAGACCAGTCAGGGTGCCCATGCTGACGCCTGTCCACCGCCGAAAGCACCAACAGTGGCACGTGAGCATCAGAACTGGACCGCGGAGCAATGGAAGAAGGTGGCCTGGTCTGATGAATCATGGTTTCTTTTACATCACGTGGATGGCCGGGTGCGTGTGCGTGGCTTACCTGGGGAACACATGGCACCAGGATGCACTATGGGAAGAAGGCAAGCCGGCGGAGGCAGTGTGATGCTTTGGGCAATGTTCTGCTGGGAAACCTTGGGTCCTGCCATCCATGTGGATGTTACTTTGACACGTACCACCTACCTAAGCATTGTTGCAGACCATGTACACCCTTTCATGAAACGGTATTCCCTGGTGGCTGTGGCTCTTCCAGCAGGATAATGCTCCTGACACAAAGCACAAATGGTTCAGGAATGGTTTGAGGAGCACAACGAGTTTGAGGTGTTGACTTGGCCTCCAAATTCCCCAGATCTCAATCCAATCGAGCATCTGTGGGATGTGCTGAACAAACAAGTCTGATCCATGGAGGCCCCACCTCGCAACTTACAGCACTTAAAGGATCTGCTGCTAACATCTTGGTTCCAGATACCACAGCACACCTTCAGGGGTCTAGTGGAGTCCATGCCTCGACGGGTCATTGCTGTTTTGGCAGCAAAAGGGGATCCAACACAATATTACAATATTATAATAATGTTATGCCTGACTGGTGTATATTTTTAAGCAAAACATTTTTATTATTTACCATCCTGTTGGCAAAAATGGGTACAAAAAAAGTACCTGTTCTCAATAATTAAGACGTTCTATTCATCAATAATTGTTTTGTTATTGTAAAATAAAAAATAAAAATACTATGATGGCATAAGGGATATAACTACCCAAGAAAAGCTCGTTATTGTTTAACATTTACATTATTAACATCCCTAACAGGGTGGAATGCCTTCACGACCAGTGGCTGAACAATCTACCCATAATTATTATTCCCTGAGCTTGACCAATATTTATTCCTTATAGTTAAACGTCACTATTTTGGTAGAACGCTAAAAACATGTTTCCCCAAAAATTATGAAGCCAAAATGTTACTGGATAACAGGAATGACCCTAGCGCTTGTGTAGTGAATGTGCAGTGTGCAGGTTAATAAAGACGTGACTGAACATGCATGCATGCATAAAAAAAAAAATCACATTATAGTGTCCATAAATCAGTTTCAGTAGTGCATTTAGTTCAACTTTAAGATAGAAACCCTGTTTAATGTTTATTAATTAAAATGTGTGTTGCTGAAAGGGATGGTGGCAGAACGTTTGCTATGTGTGTCAGGGGTTCTGGGTTCGAATCAGCTCTCGTATTTGTATTTTTCCTCATTAAAACCAAAAATGTTCAGCAGTGATTGTGTATGAAGTGTAAGAACACGTTTTTGTGAATGTTTAGTGATTTTCACTGGAACGAATAGTGAGTCTCTGCAGTGGACTGGAGCGTTCGTGTCTGTGAATGAACACGAGCCACAAGGCTACAGTGAGTGTTGCGTTCAGCCATTGATAGCGCAGTCAAACACTCAGCATGATTTATATTTAACAAACGAATGATATAAATGCTTGCTAGTCAACCGCGGGAAGTTTCAAAAAGTGATGGGGACAAAATCGACCCTGGCAAAAAGTACCCAGCAAGCAGCAGCCGTCACTTCACTGTCTCAGTTAACTATATGTAGCAGGTGTGCATTGAGCACAGTGATTTCACTTGCCATGACCATTTTTGGTCTTTCCGTTGGCCGCAGCCCGCAATGCATTTAGGGATTAGGCGCGCTTTGCCTCTTCCCATTCTTCATATGATCTCACAGCGGTAGGTTGCATTAGTTGTGTGATCATGTCTTAAGGGCTGTATGTTGTTTAGTTGATTTTACATTGTATGTACTTGCAATAATTGTAACATCAGGCACTTTTCTAATGTACTCGCAACATTTCATTGATGATTTTTTTATTTGAAAATATTTTTCATGTTAAACTACTCTTTATCTTTTGTAGCGCGCATTGTGCATTAGTTGCTGCATGTGTCCTCAAACATATTTGTGCTTCTGCAGTGATTTAATAAATGATTACTGATGGGACAAGAGTTCGAGAGTGATTAAAACAACACAACGCAGATTAAACCGCTACAACTGGTACCATGACCCGGATGGGAGTGAGGTTTAGGGGGGTGAGTGTAACAGAGGCCAGCTAGTAGTTGCTGTGCGAGTAAACCTCACTCCTCTGATCTCAAGAGACGCTCTAGCGACTGACGCTAGAGGTTGCAGCCTTTAGCCTCCTTGTTAGAGCATCCGACTCTCATGCCGGCGGACCCGACTTAGAATCCCGCTTGGAGCGGGGTGGTTCAAACAGGAGGGGTTACATATAGACCCGATATAGTCCGGCTACTGTTGACTTTGCTTACATGATGGAATATCATAGTTATTCTAGCAAAAATTACATGTAACCAAATTCAAGTTTATTTTGGCTAGATGTGTGTTACATGGGGATGGTGTCAAATAGGGAATGAGACGCTGTGTCCCTTGCCATGCTTCCGGTATACCTGCACACGTCTCCTTCAGACAAGAAGTGGATGATGTATTTCACCGATGCCTTTTTATACTCACGGTCGCACCAGTGGTGACATCATAAGCTGTCAATGTCAAGTTCATTGAGTGCATCTCAATCAGCTCCCTAGTTCAGTAGTCAGGGCACTGATAAGGACATAAGTCAATGGGCTGATCCCTGATCAGTGCCCTGACTACTGAACCAGGGAGCTGACTGAGACGCACACATTGCCATGTTTAGACACCAGTCATGCCGGAGGCATTCCCCATAGCAGTGCAAGTTCCCTATTCTCCGGGAACCACGGTTACATGCATAACCGGAGACGTTTCTCTGCAGTCGTGACCTATCAGTCTTACTGCTTTTCAAGGCAATTCAAGGCACTGGTGCTCGCCTACAAGGCAACCACTGGCTCTGCACCAACATACCTAAACGCTTGTTCAGACTTACATACCCTCCAGAAGCTTGCGTTCTGCAAGTGAACGGCGCCTTGTGGCGCCATCACAAAGAGGCATGAAATCCCTCACAAGGACCTTTTCCTGGACCGTTCCCACCTGGTGGAATGACCTGCCTGTCTCAATTCGAGCAGCCGAGTCGGTAGCCATTTTCAAAAAATATCTTAAAAAATTATCGGCACCTGACCAATAAAGAATAGCATTTATCACTCAATTTTTTTTCTGTTTGTCTATTTTTTTTTTGGCTTTCCTGTAGCTCAAACAATAAGAGCGTGGCGCTAGCAACGCCAAGGTCATGGGTTCGATTCTCAGGGAAAGCAAGAACTGACAAAATGTAAAAATGTGTACCTTGAATACAACGCAAGTCGCTTTGGATAAAAGTGTCTGCTAAATTACTAAATGTAAATGCAAATGTACTGCTGGGCTTTATGGAGCAAACTCTTCTGGATATATGAAATATAATTTAGCTGGCGCTGAAACTTACCCTCTCTCAAAACACCAACATTTGTGACATACTGTAAGAATTCAAAGCAATGTGTACAACAATTAAAGACCATTGAATTTGTGGAAGTTTATTTGGGTGGCAATGGGTTGCTTAAAGTATGAAAAATTGAGTACATTTCTGGTACATTAGTATTAGAGAAAAACACCCAGACTCATATCCACATCCAAAATAACATGCATAAAAACAGGCATAAAATCAACTTAAAACAGTAATCATCAAAAAAACACAGATAAAGGTTAAGGCATAAATGTTGATCATTTTGATCACCCAGAACTTCAACATCTAGCTGAAATGCTCAAAAGGCCAGGTCATGTTTTATGATAAATGGCTTGTCAGCTTGCAGATTGTCAGCTACGTACACCAACAGTGACATATTCAAACGGCATCCATGTGAATGAATAACAGTTCTTCAAATGATGACACAATGGTCAAATTCTTCATAACAGAACCAGAGTTTACAATTTCCAATCATAATTTCCAACTTAAATATTCAAGTCACAAATAACAGCAAAATGCTCAGATTTTCCATCATCATCAGCATATATACATGTCAAATTATCAGCTCTTCACGGTCCTCATTACAATCGTTTGATTTGAACGCCAAAAGATCATTTCAAAATTTTCACAAGTTTTCTTTGTCCACACATCTTGCGTCCATAACACTGAGATAAATTACTTCTCAATAAGTGCTTTGTGCAAAACATAAAATCAAAGTGACTGTCCTTCTCTGACCAGGACAGCGCAGTAAATGAGTGGGAAACAATCACTCAGCCTGGATTTTATATTTAGACAAACAAAGGCACATAAAAAAAAAAATTCTAACTTGGCCATTTAAATCACAGGAGCATCTCTGGCTTTGAGAAGATTTCCTGTAAAGCTTTAAAGTGCAGATTATCTGATAACCGCTATATAAACAGCGTGAGTGGAAACTCAACACCTCCACTGTGTAGTGTGCATATATACCACTGTAAAAAATGCTGTTTCAACTTAAAAAGGTAAGTTTTTGTGCTGCCTTAAAATTAAGTTTTGTCAACTCAAATATCCAAGTTGTCACTTCACATTTCAAGTTGACAAAACTTAAAATGTTAAGGCAGCATGAACACGCACTTTTAAGTTGAAACAACATATATATATATATATAGCTATGAGTATCGGTGCTGCTTCAATCTATGAAATAATACTGCTAAATATTTTGAGTGCCATGTCTTAAATTTGAATCATAAAAGTAAATACACTAAATTTACTGAAAAAAAACTAAACAAAAACACACACTTGTATGTAATAAGAAACAACTTTGCATAATTTTCCTGAAAACCCTTTTTAGATATGAATTTCATTTTACATGAACATGTAGTAAATAGAATTGTTTTATATTAAAGTCTCATCTAAAATAATAAGGATCCATGCGTATGACTATGATGTTAAGGCATTTTATCTTTGGTAGCTTAAAGGCATTCGAAACAATAAAGTCTGAGCGCTTGTAATCCGATGCTGTGTGAAGGAGACATTCTTGCTGTAATTCAGAGCGAAGCGCACAAACCTGCCAAGAAAATGTCTGGTTTACATTTCTACACTTCAGCTGCCTGATTCTCACACAGTGTTTCTTAAAGAACATATATCCAGACAGCAACATAGTGTCGGCACAGACACTGGGCTGGATCTGGGTCGACACTATGATGCTGTCTACAGCCTGTACTGTATGTCTGTAGTGTCCTATAGGAGGCATTGGCAACATCAACAGAGAACAATGACGTGGAAAGAGAGAGGAGACTTTGATTGTTCTTGACCAGTGCAAGTGTCATTCTGCATAGACAGAAAATTAGCTGAATTTTTACTTTGTATCTCTTATTCTGGATGCATCACATGGCTGTTAATGAGGGCTCTGGGAGACAGGAGTGATTTGTCAAGGAATACCTCAAACAATGGATGTGGTGTGAAAAGATTATCCAACATAAACCATGAGATGTGAGGAAGCATTGGCGTGTGATTTTGTGTTTTGTGGCATGGGCTAGAGTAAGCCTCTCACTGGTGCTCGAGAGGTCAGATGGGCCTGTGTTAGGTCAGACAGTCTGATAACATCTCGACTTTCATAGGCGTGGGGGCTGCGGTCGGACACGTGCACTGCTCGATGTTCGGGCCGTTCTGGCTCAGCTGGATCTTGAGCTTCTCCAGCTCATAGTCGTGCAGGTACTCCTGGATCAGGTAGCGCTCGCGCTTCACACGAGCTTTGACGTCTGACGGCACGTCGGGGATCAGCCACGCCACAAAGAACTTCACCACAAACACCACATGCTGGGGGAGAAACTGATTATTATTGCAGGAAGAAATTATCACTTGTTTTAATATTGATGACATACAGTCACCTAAAGGATTATTAGGAACACCATACTAATACTGTGTTTGACCCCCTTTCGCCTTCAGAACTGCCTTAATTCTACGTGGCATTGATTCAACAAGGTGCTGAAAGCATTCTTTAGAAATGTTGGCCCATATTGATAGGATAGCATCTTGCAGTTGATGGAGATTTGTGGGATGCACATCCAGGGCACGAAGCTCCCGTTCCACCACATCCCAAAGATGCTCTATTGGGTTGAGATCTGGTGACTGTGGGGGCCATTTTAGTACAGTGAACTCATTGTCATGTTCAAGAAACCAATTTGAAATGATTCGAGCTTTGTGACATGGTGCATTATCCTGCTGGAAGTAGCCATCAGAGAATGGGTACATGGTGGTCATAAAGGGATGGACATGGTCAGAAACAATGCTCAGGTAGGCCGTGGCATTTAAACGATGCCCAATTGGCACTAAGGGGCCTAAAGTGTGCCAAGAAAACATCCCCCACACCATTACACCACCACCACCAGCCTGCACAGTGGTAACAAGGCATGATGGATCCATGTTCTCATTCTGTTTACATCAAATTCTGACTCTACCATCTGAATGTCTCAACAGAAATCGAGACTCATCAGACCAGGCAACATTTTTCCAGTCTTCAACTGTCCAATTTTGGTGAGCTTGTGCAAATTGTAGCCTCTTTTTCCTATTTGTAGTGGAGATGAGTGGTACCCGGTGGGGTCTTCTGCTGTTGTAGCCTATCCACCTCAAGGTTGTGCGTGTTGTGGCTTCACAAATGCTTTGCTGCATACCTCGGTTGTAACGAGTGGTTATTTCAGTCAAAGTTGCTCTTCTATCAGCTTGAATCAGTCAGCCCATTCTCCTCTGACCTCTAGCCTCAACAAGACATTTTCGCCCACAGGACTGCCGCATACTGGATGTTTTTCCCTTTTCACACCATTCTTTGTAAACCCTAGAAATGGTTGTGCGTGAAAATCCCAGTAACTGAGCAGATTGTGAAATACTCAGACCGGCCCGTCTGGCACCAACAACCATGCCACGCTCAAAATTGCTTAAATCACCTTTCTTTCCCATTCTGACATTCAGTTTGGAGTTCAGGAGATTGTCTTGACCAGGACCACACCCCTAAATCATTGAAGCAACTGCCATGTGATTGGTTGATTACATAATTGCATTAATGAGAAATTGAACAGGTGTTCCTAATAATCCTTTAGGTGAGTATAAATATATGGTAACACTTTAGTTTAGGGTCCAATTCTCACTATTAACTAGTTGCTTATTAGCATGCATATTACTAGGATATTTATTAGTATTTATAAAGCACAAATTAAACGGGTGGTCGATCATGATTTGACTTTTTTAACTTTAGTGAGTGTGTAATGTTGCTGTTAGAGCATAAACAACATCTGCAGAGTTACGACGCTCAAAGTTCAAAGCAAAGGGAGATATTTACTTTTTACGGAAATCGCTTTTTAAGGACTACAAAAAAATGGCTAGTAGGGACTACAAAAAGCTTCTTCACTGGTTAGTGACATCACTAACCCTGACATTTACATAAACCATGCCCACAGGAGCACACAACAAAGGCCATGTTGAGAAGAGGAAGCGTTGCTGTAGTCGAGCACATTTGGGAGTCGCTCAAGCTGTCATCTGTCTTTCACATTTATTGCAATCTAGTACGAACACAAATGAAATAGCATGTCATAAAAGATGACAACATAAGTTACAACTGTAATTAAACTAAACTATACCTGTTCTCTCTTAATGCAGCAGATATTCTCTAGCTCATCTTACAACAGTTCCCACTCCAGCGATTTATAGATTACCATGACAGAATATGCTATCATTGACTTGAAGATAGTTAACTCATAAATTCATCAACTAACCCTTCAGAAACGTCCTGTCTCATTCTACATGCTGTCACTTCTTCTTAAGTCTCCCCATCTTTGTCCGACTCAGGTTTGATCATAAAAGGCTGAACAGTTTCTGACATTTTCAGTGTGTGTCTATGTGAGGTAATTGGAGCTGCTAGTGCTAACACAAGCTCATTTGCATTTAAAGGGACACACACAAAAACGGTGTGTTTTTAGGCACCCTCAAAAAGTGACAATTTTAACATGCTATAAAACTGATCTGTGGGATATTTGAGCTAAAACCTCACATACACACTCTGGGGACATCAGAGACTTATTTTACATCTTGTAAAAAGGGGTATTATAGGACCCCTTTAATGCCTTATTCTGCATGACCTTATTCTACATCCCTAAATAGCTAAACTTAACAACTAACTTACTAACTATTAATAAGCAGTAATTAGGATTTTATGGAGGCAAAAGTCGTAGTTAATAGTTAGTTAAAAGTGAGAATTGGACCCTAATCTAAAGTGTGACCAAATATATTAGTCAATCTAAATTAATCTAAGATAAACAGAATTAATAAAGCAATATCACACGTGCAAGAGTGTGTTATGGCCGTTCACACAGGACATGTTCTTATATTCCACCAGTAACGTTTACCAGACCAAATTGTTGGTCTACATACAGTACATATGACTGCTGAAAATATTTTGGTTTACCATAAAAGATTGACAGTGCACTTTAACCATATTTCAAACATAAAACAAGTAATTATGAAATGACATATAAAGATGCACTTGTGTCCTATTTAAGGTCCACAAACTAAGTGCATTTATTTATTTACTTAAATTGTAAATAACATGCAGATAAGACAGTGTCCAAATTACTCTCAGTTTGCTATTAAATGTATTCCCTCATCCTTCCCTCGCACTTTGTAACAAATCCTTCCCTCGTGGGTCAAAATGACCCGAAGCCCTAGAATTATACTTATTTTTATTTATTTTTTTTCAGATTTTTAAAACAATTTGTTTGGTCTTTTTTGTTATTATTATATATTTTTATTATTTATCTTTAAATTATTAGATTTTATCAATAAATAATAATTTAAGCACATTCATCACATTCTTTCAAATTAAATTCAAAATAACTCACAATTTCATCCATAACCCTTTTAATTCAGCTCAAAACATCTTACATTGGGTGTCTTTGCTGACCTCTTGTGGAAAAATAATAATATAAGATGATTACAGCTTATATGGAGCGGATGAGCTGTTCCGCTGGGTCCTAAAGTCAGTTTCTCTTCAGTATGCATTCAGATACACATGTACACATTATAAAATTTTTTTTTTTGGATAAGTTGTGGCATTTTCAGTTTGAATTTTGAGCATTTTTAGGTTTTTCTATGTGTACTGAAGCATTCCTCGCATTCCATTCATTCCAAATTGACCCACAAGGGAAGGATTTGTTACTTTTTAAAATTTCAACCACAAAACTCCTCGAATCCAGTCATTTTTTTTTGTGCATTCATGGTTCAAGTCCTGCAAAGAGTTGTGCGCTTATCCGAGCGTATCTCAGGGTCAGCTCTCCCGTCTCTGCAGGACGTCTACACCAAACGCTGCAAAGGTAGAGCTACTAAGATCATCAAGGACTCTAATCACCCTGCAAACCCTCATTTCACGCTGCTGCCATCTGGTAAGCGCTTCCGAAGCTTGATGGCCAAAACTGAGAGACTCAGGAGGAGCTTCTTCCCCCAGGCCATCCGACTCCTGAACTCAGTCACTTAACATCACGTGACCATCGACATACTAACACTGCACTGCACTTTCTGTTCTCGTTGTTACAGTGTAACAACCTGTTATAAACCTGTTTGCACATTATACTCTTATACATTTGTTAACCACATATTTATAAGTCCACAGTTTACTCACTGCACAGTTTACCTCACTTATTTTTATTCCACTTCTTTATTCTTATTTTTTTTACTTTTTTCTCCTACTTGACTTGATTATTTATAATTCTACAGATATATATATAGTACTTTTTTATCCTATTTCTATTATAATTTCCTCCTTGTGTTTTTAACTGTGAATTTGCACTGTCCATGGAGCGGACCTGTTTACATTTCACTGCCGGTTGTATATTCTGTATATAACTGTGTATGTGACAAATAAAACTCTTGAATCTTGAATCTCTTGAAGTGTGACAAAAGTCTTAGGGTCTTGGACCACTCCGATGATGAGTTTCGGGTCAAAATGACCCGAGGGAAGAATGAGGATTAAAGCATATGATTTACATAATCAGTACTCTTTTTCAAAGTACGCTTGAGTATACTTTTGTTTCAGAAGGGACTGAAGAGAATTTAAAGAGCCCATACCTCCATAATGATGATAAACGCCAACTTGGCAGCTAGAATATGCCAGAACTGCATGGTATGCTTGTACTGTTTCTCGTGTCCTGGAGGGTAGCGGTAGTCGCGGTACCTAGAGTATCAACAGCCTTCATGTTTATCACACATTTGTCAGTGTTACCACAAATCTATCTATCTATAGAAAGACACAGTACAAACATACTCAACAGTACCTGCAAGTGGTCATGTTGGTGCTGTCAAACCAGTCTGGGTTCTCGCCGTCCTCTGGGCGGTTTACAAGTGGAATCTCTGAGATGTTGAAGACTGAAAGGCTGTTGCTGATGTACCCCTCCATAGAGATCTCAGTGCCCGGGTGATACGCATACAGATACACCAGCCGAGGGATCATGTCAGACGTGAACGAGACAATGAAAGCCTGACAAAGAAATCAACGACATTAGGCCTTACATTGTCTTTTGTTGTTTGATTCACATTAATGACACAGAGAGCAGCAGGATTATTAGGCTGCTTTCACTTTAAGACCGAATGCACGGACCCAATATAATGATACACATCCAGTTTACACCCAACTGTTTACTTTCGCTTGAGATATAACCAGCTGCGTTAACATGAACTCTACACACAGTGAACAATTTGACATAATTGTGGGTGTATTCGACCATTCAAACACAATAAGATGTAAAAAAGCACTGAATTCGTGGTCACATGCTAAGAGAAGTGTATGTCAGTCAGCAAGTGCACCGCATTGAGCTCTTTTTCACAGCTTTTAACATCAAGCGTGTCCCGCTCTATATTGTCTCATTCATGTGTTTCATCTAAAGTGTCAATAGTGCTGTGCTATGCGTATACATTTACATGCGGTGATAAACACGATATAGCAAAATCTCTAACGATTGACATTTTATACCATCACCACTATATATATATATATATATATATATATATATATATATATATATATATATATATATATATATATATATATATATATATATACACTGCTCAAAAAAATGAAAGGAACACTTTTTAATCAGAGAATAGCATCAAGTCAGTTAAACTCCAGGGGTATTGATCTGGTTAGTTAAGTAGCAGAGGGTTTTGTTAATCAGTTTCAGCTGCTGAAATGTTAATGAAATTAACAACAGGTGCACTAGATGGGCAACAGTGAGACAACCCCAAAACAGGAATGGTTTTACAGGTGGAGACCACTGACATTTTTTTCCCTACTCATCTTTTCTGACTGTTTTTCACTAGTTTTGCATTTGGCTAGGGTCAGTGTCACTACTGGTAGCATGAGGCAATACCTGGACCCTACAGAGGTTGCACAGGCAGTCCAACTCCTCCAGGATGGCACATCAATATGTGCCATTGCCAGAAGGTTTGCTGTGTCTCCCAGCACAGTCTCAGGAGCATGGAGGAGATTCCAGGAAACAGGCAGTTACTCTAGGAGAGCTGGACAGGGCCGTAGAAGGTCCTTAACCCATCAGCAGGACCATAGCTGCTCTTTTGTACAAAGAAGAACAGGATGAGCACTCCCAGAGCACTACAAAATGACCTCCAGCAGGCCACTGGTGTGAATTTCTCTGACCAAACAATCAGAAACAGACTTAATGAGGGTGGCCTGAGGGCCTGACATCCTCTAGTGAGCCCTGTGCTCACTTCCCAGCACCGTGGAGCTCGATTGGCATTTGCCATTGAACACCAGAATTGGCAGGTCCGCCACCGGCGGCCTGTGCTTTTCACAGATGAGAGCAGGTTCACCCTGAGCACACGTGACAGACGTGAAAGGGTCTGGAGAAGCCATGGGGAACGTTATCCTGCCTGTAATATCGTTCAGCATGACCGGTTTGGTGGTGGGTCAGTGATGGTCTGGGGAGGCATATCCAAGGAGAGACCCACAGACCTCTACAGGCTGGACAATGGCACCCTGACTACCATTAGGTATCGGGATGAAATCCTAGGACCCGAAGTCAGACCCTATACTGGTGCAGTGGGTCCTGGGTTCCTCCTGATGCATGTCAATGCCCGGCCTCATGTGGTGAGAGTATGCAGGCAGTTCCTGGAGGATGAAGGAATGGATACCATTGATACCAATGGATACCACGCTTGCCTGAACTAAATCCAATAAAACACCTCTGGACATTATGTTTCGGTCCATCCAACGTTGTCAGGTTGCACCTCAGACTGTCCAGGAGCTGCCCTGGTCCAGATCTGGGAGGAAATACCCCAGGACGCCATCCGTCGTCTCATTAGGAACATGCCCCGACGGTGTCAGGCATGCCTTACAAACTACTGAGTACCATTTTGAGTTGCTACATGAAATTTCAGCAAAATGGACTAGCCTGCTGCATCATTTTTTCAATTTGAAATATATAATATGAATATATATATATAAATCTGACTTATATTAATAAAGTCCAGGCTCTTCCAAGCTTTATAATGGCAGTGACTTGAGGCATTTTTAAGCCCATAAAAGTGCATCCATCCATCATATAACTGCTCCACACAACTCCGGGGGGTTAATAAAGGTCTTCTGAAGTGAAGAGATGCGTTTGAGTAAGAAAAATATCCATATTTAAAACTTAATAGACTAAAATAACGGCGGTCAGCAGTGTGCAGCTCAACTTACGGTGAAAAAGTAATCCTTGACCCTTGACACATGTGTATTGACGAATGCAGAAGCACAGAGGATAGAGCAAAACAAAACACCGGTCATGATGTCAAAATGAGAATTTTGCGGAGAAATGGCGGATAATTTTGATATAAGAGAAGAAGGGCTTGAGTTTGTTGCCCAGCCCTATCCGCGAGAGGCGTCAAAGCTTGCGATGCTCCTATACATCACATCAGGGGTCACTCTTTTAGCGCAAGTCGACTTGCGTACCGCTGGAAGCTCGTTATTTTAGTCTATAAAGTTTTAAATATGGATATTTTTCTTACACAAATGCGCCACTTCGCTTCAGAAGGCCTTAACCCCCTTCTTAACCCCCAGATCCATGTGGAGCAGTTATATGATGGATAGATGCACTTTTATGGACTTCAAAAATGACACAACAAGTCACTTCCATTAAAAAGCTTGGAAGAGCCAGGACATTTTTTAATATAACTCCTATTGTATTCGTCTGAAAGAAGAATGTCATAAACACCTAGGATGACTTGAGGGGGAGTAAATCATGGAATCATTTTAATTTTTGGGTGAACTATCCCTTTAAGAACGTTCCATGCATATGGTCAATTCTGAGTATCTGAATTTTTGTGTGGGCTAGTCCACTGGTATTGTACATGGGAATTTACTTAAAATCTACTTTACTCTTAGTAAACTAAATGATGTTATGTTCACTTAGAAAACTTCACCTAGAAGTACTCTTGCAGTATAAACTACTAAACTAGTACTTTTTATTATTACTACAGTTATTATTATTATTTGTATATTTGTCTATTATGTCTATGCAGCAACACAACCAATTTCCTTTTGAGGACAATAAAGTATACTTTAAATACTTTTTTGAAGTATACTTCAAAGTGTACTTTCATAAACTAAAAAAAGTATTTTACTAGTAAACTATCAGAATATCTATAAGTTCACTTGTAGTATAGTTGCAGTACAAACACAAAACAGTTGTAAACTAGTTGTGAACGTAGTTTACTACAGTTACACTAAAGTATACTTAAAAGTATACTGTTATACACTAAAATGTAAAAAGTAGTATTGAAAAAGTACGCTTACAAGTATACTTCTAGTACATTAATATTATTATACTTACTACATTAAGTATACTTACAAATAAACTTGAATTTTACATAGGTATACTTAATAAAATGAACTTGAAGTATACTTACTGTTCGTAAAGGATGCACTACTTAAATGCTGTTATGATTTTGATACCATTTCTGGTCAAGATATGCTTCATAAGTAAATTAAAGTAGATGGTAGGCCATAGAAGTGCTGAAAATAATGCATCCAAGATGGTAATAAGATGCATGTATGAAAACCTGTTTATAAAAAATTCAAAAGGTAATGCGACTATTTATCTCATAATTCTGACTTATAAGAAAATAAGTCCGAATTTTGAGATAAAAGTCACATTACCTTTTGAATTTTTTTATGAGGGGCGGCAGTGGCTCAGTGGTTCATGTAGGTTGGCTACAAACCGGAAGGCGAGCTGGATGGTGCCTTCCATGGCTGACACCACCGGTGAATGAATGGGTGAATGTGAGGCAATATGTAAAGTGCTTTGGTGGCCATGGGTCTGTTGAAAGCACTAATGCAGTGCATTTACAATTTACCATAATCCGTGGCTGAAACAAGTTTCCATGCGTACGTGTACCAATCATTCCTTTTTAATTGAATCAGTCTAAAAGACTCTCACTTATTATTTGTGTCATGGTTATTACCAAAACTCTACTTTTTCAGGTGATAAGTGTAATCAGAACCAGACTCACATTGGTGACGACTGAGAAGACAGCTATCATGTTGAGGATCTCCTCCCATGCACCGATGCTGTGCGCTTTGGCGGCCACGGGCCTGCGGAACTGAGTGGTGAATTTCCAGGCATCCACTCGCACTTCCAAGATATTATTCATCAGAGCCAGCAGAGGAGCCAGTGGGAAGGAGGCCACAAACAGGGTGATGAAGCCAAACTGGACAACTGCAAAACAACGAGGACATGATGTGCTACTCCACACAAAGAAGAGCTACAGCACCACCTGTCTGTAAAACTGAGTTACTGCAGGGTGAACGCTTGTCCATATAGAAGCAAGTACCTCAGTGTTAATGAAACTAGTTTGAAACTCTAGTCATGTTACAAGCAATTCATCATTTCATTTCAGTTAAGCTTACAGCCTCATTTTCATCTGTGTGAAATTCAAGCACAGTGAAGCATGAGGAAGAGTAATTTCAGCCGCTGCTTCACTGTGAAAAGCCATTTAATGCTTTGGAGGACAGGAGAATATTGCAGAGATTAAAAGTTGTTATCTAAAGAGGAACGATCAGATGGTACTTCTGCACCTGCCCAAACAGCAAAGGCAACCAAGAAGTGTCTTGAGAGTCCATCAGGCTCATGTTTCGGCTGCTCAGAGTCCAGATCTGATCCTACAGTGAATATTTGGTCTCACGTTAAACTCAAACGAACTGGGAGACATTTTTCAGTGGCTCATGAACTGTTTGAAGCCTTTAACATTGAGAGGAACGACACTTCCTGTAAAAAGCTGTCTGAGAGTCGAGGAAGGCTATTCTGTTACTTTATCTAAATTCTTGCTCATTTCCTGACCAGTGATTTGTGATTAAAATGGTTAAGACCAAGGGTCATGAAACCCTAAACCAAATTTTCTGTGATTTTAACAGAAGTGTGTGTGTTGAACATCATGGAAGACAATGTTACCATCTGTTAGTTTTGAATGTGGGAGAAAATTTTAAACCTTTTTGCTCTATGTTCAACTTCCTGGTTTAAATTCATGTCAACGTCATAGGTTGGGACGTTTTCTCGTACTATAGTACGGCGATGACTCATCGCTGTCTCATAATTATTCATGAGACTGCGTGTCTTTATCCAATGAGAAGACGCGTAACTTAATTCATGACAGCACATGCTTAATTATTCATGACAGCAAGCGCTTAATTATTCATGACAGCACGCGTTGATTGGCATTTTCCTCTGCCTGGCACTTCAAACAGTGAGATGGCATACAGTAAGTGAGAGACGCATTAATGGATCAAAAACAAGTGTTTTTTTCTGCTTTGTATGAGTTTCTGTGTTGTCTACGTTCTCTTCAATAGATCCTGAGTCTTCACACAAACGCGATTCATCCACACTGTGAGTGTAACGGCTCTTTACGGCCATTTAACCGACTAAACGGCACATAAAACTCCACACAATATGCCTCAAAAGTTATCAAAGTTATGCAACAGCATATTCATAAATATATTTTCGATGCAGAGAACAAACTGTGAATGACTGAATTATAGCTGTCACAGGATATATGTATTTGTGTAACGGTGAGCTTACAAATCCATGTGTATATTGTGTTGCGTGTAACAATGGTAATTTGCAGCGTACATTTGTGGGATGCTTTTAATGAGAGCAAAATAAAATGTTGATGTGCTGTCAGTCTCCCCTCGTCCCCCTTCCACTCTGCCGCTAAACCACGCCCACTTTTATAGCATTTTTCAAAACTGTGGTGAGAACTGACTGCTGCTGAAACAGGGGGTTTCATGGCCTTTTAAGAGACCACTAAATATTGTGCCATTTGGCCCATTTTTTGCTCAGGAGTGTGTGTGTGTGTGTGTGTGTGAGAGAGTTTCTGTCAGAGTACTGTCAGGGCATGGTGCCAAAGACTCATACTGAGTTTCGTAACTATACACTAGTGTGTTTGTAAAATATAACATTTTACTTCAAAATTCAAAATTGGCAATGCCCAAAATGGCAGCTATGGTAAAAATTTGGATATGTTTCAACTCAACACCGAATCTAAAGAGACCAGTTTTGTGATTTTTGGCCAAAGCGTTCAGAAGTGTTCAAAAATGTTAATTTTTCATATTTCCTGGCCACTAGGTGGCACTGTGCCAAAACTGTGCACCTAAATTGATGTCCCTATGAGAAAACAAGCTTATAAATCATACAGAATTACTTAAAACAAAAAAAAAAACAAATGTATGTAAAAATGCAGAAAGTTTTGTGTGATGGGTAAGTTTAGGGTGGGGTTAGTGTAAGGGGAGAGCATATACAGTTTGTACAGTATTACACCTATGGAGAGTCCCCACAAAGCTAGTGAACCAGACGTGTGTGAGAATGTGTGTGTGTGTGTGTGTCTCCACTCACCCATCTCCAGGTACTCGTAGAACAGGCCGAGTTGACAGAAGTTCTGGAGGTCGTGATCCTGCTCCCAGCGGCTGTACAGACTCTCCGGATGATTCCGAGCGCTTCTGCTCACCCAATAGTTACGCAACCAGCTACATACACAAACATAAAGACATATAAATATAGAAAACACCGCCCACTATCAACAAATAAATAATTAACACTAATAAATAAATGAAATATAGCTGCAAGCTGCTATTAAGGGGCCAAGGACAAAGAAGGCATGACAAGTCACGACTGCATGGCTGGGAGCATCAGACCAACTGCAACAATTAGCAATTACAAAATGCCTGAAAAATCAAATACAATCACTAGTAATGTGATTTAATGGTTTATCACTTTCAACTAATAGGTGGCGCTGTAACCAAACTGATGTGGTGTGGTCAGAGTGAGGTGACGATGACACATGGAAAATTTGGTGTGATTATCCCAAAGCATTGCAGAGATACCGCCTCAAGAGTTGTTTTGGCATCAACTTTGTTCCTGTGGTATACGAAAACGCTTTCATCTATCAACACAAAATCCATAACTTTGTGTCGGCACAGTCTGAAGATGACATGGTTTTATTTTGGTGAAAATCGGACAAACGGTCTAGGAGTAGTTAATTTGTAAAGAAAATCTAAATGGCGGACAGGAAGTGTAGCTATGGCAAAATTGGTATCTATGTTCTCGGCATGACCCAAGAAATGGGTTTCATTACAATAGGCTAATTTAATCTAAAGTTTTTAACATTTTTGGAAATTTCATTATAACTGCCCCAAATTTTTTTGAGTACTGTCAGGGCATTGCGCCAAGACACATACCGAGTTTCGTAATGATACGCCAGTGCATTGTAAAATATAGCATGTTACGTCAAATTCAAAATTGCAGATGCCCAAAATGGCTGATATCAGAAAATTGGGTATTGTTCGTTTCGGCTTTCTGCACCAAATATAAAGAGACCCGTTTTTTGATTTGGCCAAACCATTCAGAAGTTACAAGCAAAAAGAGCCACTTTTCACATCTCCTGACCACTAGGTGGCACTGTGCCGAAACTATGCAGGTAGCCTCAGGTCATGGTTGTCATGACACACACCAAGTTTGGTCAGAATACGCTAAAGAGCTGCAGAGATATAGCCTCACGTTCATTTTAGCGTGCTCTTCATCAAATTCATTCGCGCATTATTCGAGAATGGTATGATGAATCAAATTCGTGAAAATCAGAGCAATGGCCTAGGAGGTGTTAAACAAAGTTGGAAATTTTGTTTCAAACCCTCACGGTTAAAACGTTATTAGCATAAACGTAGGGCTGGACGATATGACCTAAAATCAAAACCTTGATTAATTGAACACTTTACCTCGATACGATTGTTTTTGTTTGTTTTTTTGCCCTCATAGTTCACTGATATGGATTGAACTGTAAATATGCTTGACTATTAGTGGGATATAAAAAAATAAAAGCACCGTGAGAGCAGTTATGTGAATGCATTAATGAGTGAGTCTGCGTGTGTGAATTAGTCAAATCGTCTCTTTATTAATTGTGAAGCTGTGTGTTGTATGTAGTTACTTAAAAAATTGAAAAATATATGCTATAACTTTTGAGTTTCTGCGCTGCTCTCTGTGTGCGCGATCTTCACGTGATGTGCGATCTGTTCGTGACGTGTCACACTGCATCAGCGCAGTAGCTCAATATAATGATGCACATCCGATGGTCTAAGATCACTTTAATGTTCAAACTGGCAAGCCTTTAAACACATACAACTGACACACTTTGGTGAGGGCGCTGTCTGCGTATGTTGACTCTGTGTTTGAGTTCGCCTCCGTGTTGCTTCCATGCCACTGACTGGACGGGGCGGAGTCACATGACTACACGCACAGTAGTATGTTTTAAAGGGGAAAGTATTAACAGGATTAAAAACCAAAATAACCGACATGGGAAAATTACATCGGTTACAGGTTCTGAATTTCGGTTTCGATTACTTTTTAATTAATTGTCCAGCCCTACATAAACACAAGTGAAACTTTGGACAGGTGGTGGCGCTAGAGGGATTGAGTTAGAGACTGCAAATTTGCTGTGGTGACAGTTCAGACTGTCCTCTATAAGTGTGCCAAATTTCATAACTTTTCCGCAATCAGGTCTTGCAATAGACTTCCAGAGGGGAAAAAGAAAAAGAAGAAAATGGAAGAATAATAAGAACGCCAACAGATTCAATAGGTGCCTACGCAGTACACACCTTCACTGCTTGGCCCCTAATAATGCATAGAAACTCACAGACACACTGAGTGGATCTGAATTATTATATACTCCGTGTACAGTCATGAAATTAAGCATTAGCTTAGGTCTATATCCTGGACATGCAACAGATAATGATGGTTATGAATATAATCTTGTGTGATTATGAGGGGTCATGGGGACTTACGGGACGAGTGCTTCCTGTATGTTTCCCCAAACCTGTTTACCCACCATCACTATCACCAACTGAGTGGTTAACTCAATCAAACAGCCGCCTGGCTCACACTGAAAAGACAATTAGGATCATCATAAACAAGAATCTACTAATAATTCATTAACTATAATTTTACTCTAACTATAACTCTATGCTTAATTCATATAAATTAAAGTTCCACAGACAATAATCCATGCAAAACAACATTTTCAACAGTGAAATAACTGCAATAATTCTCATGGGATCTCAGGTCTACCTCTTCATTTCTCAACCCACTCCATTTGCCGAACATGTAGGCATAGTTGCCAGGGTAACCCACAAATTTGCCCTTGAAAAAGGCGACGTAGAAGCAGGAGGAATAGTAGTTGACAAACTGGAAGAGGAACATCTTGATTGTTAGCTTGTTCTCATACTCCACGTGGGTTTTGGGAACCTCTGTGGACAAAACAAGTGAATAAAAGTCAGTACGCAAACCTACACAAATCTGTATGTATTATGGAAATACTTTAGTAATTGTACAGTATATTCTGTCACATGATTTAGAACACTTTATGAACTGATTGAAACAATTGGTAGGTGCCAATGACAAATAAATACAAGAGTTTATATTATAATCTCTATATTGAGGTTGAGAAAGCGGCTGGGAGCTTATATCTGCTAAAGACTCACCCATATCAGTGATCTTAATGGCTACACGCTCATACAGGAAGTTCAGGATCATGATGATGACAAAGTTGATGCAGGAAGCAGTGACGGATGTGGCGAACTGGGGCGTGATGAGGCTTCCGACCACATCTAGTTTATTGGTCGGGCTGTCCTTCATGATGCTGGCAAACGCTGCGAACACTGCCAGACGGTACGCTATCACACCGATTATACTGGCGATAATCAGAGAGATCTGGGTTTTGAGGCGAGAGAGGTAACCGTCACATACACAAAACAACTCATACACTGCAATTAGTAGATTCTACTCAATTATTCATACAAAAATATTGTAAAAATGTTTTTGTTAATTAGAACAGTGTGGAAACTATGAACTAGGACACGCCAAAACACTAACATGCTGCATGCTGGTGAAAACATGCATCAGGCAACATTTAACTTACTGACTTATAGATGTGTGATTCTGTGTCCATACAGTACAGTGACATATTAACATTCAATATTAAGTCTAACACAGATGTTATGCAAAACCTGCTATTTAATATTTGTATATAATAGCTCAGTTTCAAAACTACTACTTTCTACTAACAACATAGGCAGCTTCTAAGGGTACGTTTACACGACAACGATGTACTAAAAACGTTCTTCCTTTGATTTTTTCACATACAGACGACAATGTTGTCAAAACGATCCCCGTTCACATGGATCCGCGAAAACAACTAAAACGGCCAGTAGATGGCGATGTCATGTTGTAAAGAAACACTACGCACCTATAGACTGAACACGTAATACACATGTGTTTGACATCACCGTTTTTACAAATTCACTTTTTTGTACCGTATTGTTCCGAATAAAAGATGACCCTGATTATAAGACAACAACCATTTTTTTTTGTATTGAAAGTATGGTAAATACAGGTAAAATGTACCACCGATCACATTTTGACAACCTGTAGCCCATCTGAATTTGAACAATTAGGCTATCCATCCCACAGCAAAAATCATGAAGCCTGCCAACATTTCATTAACAGTAGAAGTGTAATCTGAGTACCGTCTTACGTTTTAAAATCACGTTCGGGGAAGTTTGTGTCAAACATGACAGTCAGACGGTAAGCTTTTCTTTGACTGTTAGCATCTTTTTGCACTTGCGTTCTTCTAGCATTGCACTCTGGCACACCGTAGTTCTTGGCACACTCGTTTTACGCGTATTTGGCGCCACCTATCGTTGTGAGTGTATTATTGACATGTAAAAGTCTAGACCATGAATATAAGACAAACCCGTTGTTGCAGATGTGTTCCTAAGAAAAAAACATTGTCTTATATTCGGAACATTACGGTAGTTTACACAGAGACAATAACAGTATCATCTTCAAATTCTTCCATTTTCAGGCATGCAACATTTTACAAAAAGAGTTTCTTATGCAGTTTACAGACGATTTGATTAAAAATGGATTTAAACTGTTTTTGATATTAGCATGTTGCTAAGCTAATGACGCACTATTCTAATAGGCATGGAAAAACAGTATGCACTAAGGGTCCTATCATACACCCAGCAAGTGTTTTTTTCTAATTTCAGATTGACGCAGTTATCATTTTCACGTCCAGCTCCACGTTGTTTAAATAGCAAATGCACTCGCGCCATCTGTTCACCCATGGGTGTGCTGGTCTGAAAACCAGGTGTGTTCAGTCTTTCTGCTCGCATGTAAATAGTGAATCCGTCAAGGTTCGAGCACAACTGGCTTTTAAAGGGAAAGGGAGATGAGACTCTGATTGGTTTATTACACGTTACGCCCAAAACACACCCATGACTCATTAAGAGACGAGGGACAGCCCTTTTGGACCATGCGCCTGGTGTGCCAACCGTTTTTTACATTTACATTTATGTATTTGGCAGGTCCTTTTATCCAAAGCGACTTACAAGGTACATTCAAGGTACACATTTTTACATTTTTGTCAGTTCTTGCTTTCCCTGGGAATCGAACCCATGACCTTGGCATTGCTAGCGCCACACTCTTATTGTTTGAGCTACAGGAAAGCTGTTTTTCAGTTGTTAAACTAGCAAAAGTGGATTCAGACACGCACACCCTAAGTGCAGCTGCGCCATGCACCTTAGACCATGTGCTCAGATCGTTAAAATATGGCCCCATATTTCTTGGCACACTCGTTTTACGCGAGTTGCGGATGTATTAATGACATGTAAAAGTCTAGACCATGAATATAAGACAAACCCATTTTTTTTCAAATGTATTTCTAAGAAAAAAAAATTGTCTTATATTCGGAACAATACAGTAGTTTGCATGGAGACAATAACGGTATCATTTTCAAAAAATTGTGCTTTAAATCCTGTTTTCAAAAGTTTGAGTTTTCAGGCCCCCAAACCATAGGTGTTGTGTAAATGAACGGCCAAATGCATAAACATTTTTTGCATCCTAACTGCAGTGGAACCTCTTAAGTTATTAATTTGGAACACTGCACAAAGAAATTAAATACAATATTATATATATAATTTAATATGCATTATACAAAAAGAGTTCCTTATGCAAAGTTTACCAAAGATTTGATTGACAATGGATTTAAAATGTTTTTGATATTAGCATGTTGCTAAGCTAATGACACACTACTCTAGACATGGAAAAACATAGCACACACAAATACTGAGAAAACAGTCCATTGCTAACAATTTTTATACATTTCAGTATTAAATAATATCTTTGTAAGTGATGCCTTAAGATGATGATACACGGGGCAACTTTTTTAGCAATGTTGCCATCAACGGGCAACCAGGTGAGACACAGGGCTCACGACCAATCTAAAGTATCCAGATAGAAATTTGTTGCCCATTCTCATAGGAAAGTGCCCAAGCAACATTGCTCAAAAAACTTGCCCCGTGTATCATCACCTTTAAAGTTTAAGCTGCTGTATGTAGACAGGCATTGAAACTGAGCTAATATATTCAATGGGGTTCAAATGCTGTTGTATATTTTGTAATGAGCAATGGGTTTCTTTAGCATGATCTGAAAATGATCCAAAGTTCCACAGAGCATTAAATTAAATTAAATATTGATTATTGAAGAATCTCAAATATTTCTTGTTCACCTTGTCCTAACCAAATGCAACGGACGCCACAACACGGTAAATATAAATGGTATCTTTTCCATGTTACAGGACTATATTTTAGAAACGTTTCTACAGCAACATACAAAGTATGGCAATGATAATCTCATGTAATGATTATGTGACTTATTTAATGTTGAATTTAATGCGAGTTTGAATATCATTTTGCATGACCTTTATTGCCATATTGAAATTAGGGCAAAGATCGTTTCAGTCAGTGTGTATTTTAATAATGTTAAAATTGTGTAATATTTATGAATTTGATTATGTGCTTATCAATTTGGTTGCGAGTGCAGTGCTTGCAGAGAGACTCCACCCACACTCTTTTCTGATTGGCTGTGGTTTTGGATTGATATGGTTGTGAGTGCAGTGCGCTTGCAGAGAGACTCCGCCCACACTTTTCTGATTGGCTGTGGTTTTGGATTGATATGGTTGTGAGTGCAGTGCGCTTGCAGAGAGACTCCGCCCACACTTTTCTGATTGGCTGTGGTTTTGAATTGAAGTGCTTGCAGAGAGACTCCGCCCACACTCTTTTCTTATTGGCTGTGGTTTTGGATTGATATGGTTGTGAGTGCAGTGCGCTTGCAGAGAGACTCCGCCCACACTTTTCTGATTGGCTGTGGTTTTGAATTGAAGTGCTTGCAGAGAGACTCCGCCCACACTCTTTTCTTATTGGCTGTGGTTTTGGATTGATATGGTTGTGAGTGCAGTGCGCTTGCAGAGAGACTCGCCCACACTTTTCTGATTGGCTGTGGTTTTGGATTGATATGGTTGTGAGTGCAGTGCGCTTGCAGAGACTCTCGCCCACACTTTTCTGATTGGCTGTGGTTTTGGATTGATATGGTTGTGAGTGCAGTGTGCTTGCAGAGAGACTCCGCCCACACTTTTCTGATTGGCTGTGGTTTTGGATTGATATGGTTGTGAGTGCAGTGCGCTTGCAGAGAGACTCCACCCACACTTTTCTGATTGGCTGTGGTTTTGAATTGAAGTGCTTGCAGAGAGACTCCGCCCACACTCTTTTCTGATTGGCTGTGGTTTTGGATTGATATGGTTGTGAGTGCAGTGCGCTTGCAGAGAGACTCCGCCCACACTCTCTACTGATTGGCTGTGTTTTTTATTGCGTTCCGTAGTCATGTCGCATCTGGTGTGAATAGATAAATAGCTTGTTGCTGGAATCTTATTGCATCTGGTTAGGACATAAAGTTGTGTCATAATATTTATGATTTTTAAAAATCCTAAAAGTTCCAAGTTTCCAAGTATCTCCAGATTCTAGATTTTCAGTGTTGTCCGAGACCTTTGAACCCCACTGTATTTTTGTACATTATGTGCTAATATAAAAAAGGTAACAAAATTTGTACTTTACTGTATAAAATTCTTAGTCTGCTAAAAGTAGCAGACGGTTTTGATGCTCACCCAGAAGAGGACGGTGGCCCCAGACAGCATTGAGCGAGCACACTTGCTTGTTAGAGGTAAATAGGGCTCCATCTCCTACACAGCAAGCAAGCAAAGCAGGGATCATGAGCAACCACCACCACACACCTGGGACAGCAGCCTTAATCTAGCACTGTACTAGTGCCGTCAGTGTCCGCACTGCTGTCTATGAGGACTCTTCCTGTTTCTGATCAGATCTCTACAATCAGATCAATTCTACAACTAGTCTCTCAAAGCTGGGATCACACTGCGAGCAGGTCGCTAATGCTATACACACACTCACACACACACATCAAACCAATCTGTTTCGTCCTGTGCCTGCCTTACCCACAAGACCACAGTGGTCCAGCACAGGATAAACCTGCCTGCTTTATCAGCTGGTGTCTGGTCTAGAACCCACTCCTGCTCCTATACAACACGAGCAAAGCCAAACAAACACGCATTATCTGGTTTCTCAATTGGCTGTTGGATAAACTAACCTTGACTTCTGTTTGAGAAATGACAACACTCTGTAAACTATATTTTTGCCCATTTTCTGTCCATTTAACATATTATTAGATGCCATTTTTACAAACCCAATCCAAACCACATTTACATTCCTATGGTACTTTGAAATCTAATTAAATCTGACTGCATTTCAGATAAACTAGTTCTCAACATTAACAGTAGAATCTGATGAAACACTGAAATTATGTCTTGTGGATGAAAAACTTCATAAAATATGGACTGAGACAATTAGATTTGACTAAAGACCTTAATGCAGTACAACATACTGAACTTACTGTATGCCTCATTTTCATCTCACATCAAATGGCATCTACCCTGACTAATGGGTCCACCTTACAACTCGCCAATTTATAACTAGCCTAGTAACCATACATTACATTATGTACAGTTGAAAAAATATGATTAGCTAATATAAAATCTGCTGAAAGAAGAGATAAAACAATGAAGAACAGCTGCAATATAAGTGTGACAAACATTTAAATTCAAGAAAGTCTCGCAATGGACATTTACAGTATGAGCAAACAATAAATTCTCTGTAGAATGAAGAAAAAAAAATGTCAGTAGCATAATACACTGCCAAATAAATCAATCATTAAAATGAATTGCAATTCCTTTATACTAGAGTTCCTCATTCATGATCCCGGAGAGCCGTTTAGTTCCAGCACACCTGAATCAACTAAACAAAGTCTTTGGGTTTTTCTGAAAATACTGGCCAGCTGAACTGGAGCTAAACTCTGCAGGTAAGTGTCTCTCCAGGAGCAGGAGTGAAGAACCCTGCTCTACCTGATCAAATCTCTGGGTCATTCGGTGTATATGCTTACTTGTGTAACGAGGTTGAGCTTTCGACTGGTGCACTTGATCTCGTATTCGGGTCTAAGCTGCAGCTGTTGTTGCTCTTCCTCAAAGTCAACCAGATCCCACTCGTACTCCAGCCGGGCCTGACGCCGCTTCCAGAACTCCAGGAACAGAGTCACTGACACCAGAGAAAAATACAGCTCAAAAATCACATACTGTAAAACATCCATCTGCATTCAATACAGCCTACAACTGCACAATACAGCCTGAAAATTTACTAAATATGTGTCCTTTAATTGATGGCTACCATAACATTACCAAACCATAACACTGATGGCTCTTATGTAACCAGATTTTTTGTAAATGTGGACTGTATATAATGAAAACAGAACATCATTAATATTTTCATAAATGTTTCCTAGTACAAGAACTATCCATTGCCATTAGAGTAAAAGGGAATATTAAACATTTATTAAAGCGGAATAGACGTGCGTTCGAGGCGAAATCCGCTTCTTGTGTGAGGGGCCAGTGCTAGGCGGTTGTCTGTTTGCAAGATGGCTGATGCTGACCGAGCATTCATTGAGTGAGTCACCACTCTGTATTTGCTCTGGAGAGCAGAACAGTGGCGTAGGGGTGTACTCCGGAGGCGTACCCAGTTTGGCGAGTTTCACCACTTGCTCCAGGAGCTGCGCCTGGACGACGGCCGCTTTCAGCTGTACTTTCGCCTGTCCCGCACCCAGTTTGATGACCTGTTGTCCCGCATCGGAGCGAGGATCACCCTCCAGGACACCATGCTAAACGCGTCTATCACGCCGCAGGACCTCCAGACGCGTGTCAACGCGTCTTTACATTGACTTAACATGGAAATCATTCGCTCCAGACGCTGTATTCGCATTTGGTGTGAATGCAGCATTTCACTTTACATCAGATCAAATCCTTGTTTAATATTGGCCAATCAACATTTAATTCAAATGTCCACATAAACTTTAATAATTACTTCTAGATAAAGCCACTTCTAGATAGAAATGCTACGGCGAGGGTTTAAACTTTCATTTTGAATTCGTGATGAACAACAATTTGCATATTTAGAAACATATTGATGCATTTTTCCTGTGTTTTGGCGTGGGTATATATGCTATTTATATTACAAATCTGATGAAATGCGGACTTTGCTTTCCTAAATGAACGTTATAAGCAACTCAGATTTATTAAGCAAACTGCTGAGATGCTCTGCGCATGTAAATGAAAACAGTGCAACACTTCACTATGAAACACAAAGTGTGTCAGACTTGTAAGTGTCTCAAATGCATGTTATTGGAAACCCAAACAAACAGCACAAGCAGAGAGTGAGCTCGTATTTACTGTGAACGGAGCCGCTCTGAGATGGAGGAAACACATAACCTGCATGCATGTAAACAATTAAAGTGTCGTGCTTCGCTCTGAAACCTGCAGCGCATCTATTTATTTAATTGAATTGCAGACTTTGTGATTTCACAATAGCACTCTGCTATATTATGATTTTTAAATTGTTTTAGATACTAATATTAAATATATTGTGCAGCCTTAGAAAACTAACTTACAAAACTCACGTCCATGGAATGCGCCACTTCTGGTAATTTGCTAGTTAATCGGCACTGATAAATTGCAGTTTTTAAAAATTCGAGTACTCAAAAAAAAAGGAATCATGACAGCCCTATTTATAAACCTTAGTCAGGGTATGTCATTTTCATCATGATCATAATAATAAACATTAACACATTCTCTTTAACTCTTTCCCTGGCATTGACAAAAAAACCAAAAAAAAATTCTGTGTTTTCACTGTTATGCGGTAGGGGGCGCTATGACACATCTTCTGAAAGAGCACAGAATCTCCTGAACAAGAGATATCATATGTGACCGTGCTGGCAAAAGGAGTCGGGATGCAAATGAGATAATTTCGAGCTACATGCAAAACAAGTGAAAAATTAGGATTTTGGTTGATTTTGAGTTTATTAAGCCCTCGTCTAGTGATCCCAATGCTCCAAATAGCAATTAAACATCTAAAAGTATCTTTATTTGTACGTTTTCAGAGGAGTATCTTTCCTTTGTCCATGAAAACGATCTTACTCGTGCTGACTGACAGATCCGGCACAGATATGCACTAATATTCACGCAAACATCATCTGTTATGTCTTATGTGAACGTTTGGTTAACTGTTGTGGAAGAACATTAGACTGAGTCTGGAAACCTGTACATTAATTTATCCTGCTTCTGTTACACTTTTGAGGGAACCAATCACAGACTGGCTTATCCACCTGGCGCGCTATTGGCGGGCTTAACAAGATGACGGATAGAGAAGCGATGGATCGTTGCCCGTTGATCACGCCTCTTGTGGTCTGATTGGTTGAAGGACTATACAATTGCGTACAGAGTCATTTGAACTATGCCCGTTGATCACACCTCTTGTGCAGGAGAAAACACAGAGCAGACTCCCCAGACCAATGTTCAACCTTAAAAGACTGAGCTTGGTCTGGTGATAGCCAGACAAAAAAAACAAAAAAACATCTGATGTGTAGCATTATATTAGATCCGTGCAGTACAGTAGGTCTTAACATCTAGGCTGCCTATGTCATTAATGTTAATCAAACAATTGTGGTATCATGGGAAAAAATAGTTTCGGTAGATATTTGGTTTTGACTTGGTGTGTGTCAAATGTGGTGTTATTACCAGGGGTTGCTAGATGATTTTGTTTAGGTAACTTCAGAAAACTCAAAACTTTCTCAAAACTGACTTTGCTGACTCTATCGACTTCAAACATGTGTAGATCAGTCATTTTTTGTCCGATTCAAACTAATCATATATCATTTTAAAGGTTTTTTAAAATAACAATAATTCATTTTTGAACATTTGCTCATTGCGACTCATTTTGCCAGCACGGGTCACAAATGTAATCATATGCATTTGTAAAATAATGCGATCATCAGCATTAAAGCTCATATAAATCAAAACTCATGTTTTGCCTCATGTTATTGAATGAAACGTCGCCCCAGGACGAGCTACAGGACTGTGCAAGCATTAGGGGTGTTTAAGGGCTCAATCGACTCCATCTGTGTTTGATCATCGCTCTGAGTCTGATCTGGATGGACTTTGACAAAAACGAGATTTTCTCAGCTTTTTGTTCAAAATGTTGCTTTTATTATGAAACTTACCCCTATTCAAGAGTTGATCAAAAGAATGCATGAATCTAGAAGCAGAGGGTCTCCTCTTTCTTTTGATATGTTTGATATGAAACTTTTGTGAAAAAGATAAAAAATGCTGGCGGTGGCTGGCAAATTTTTTCCAAAACGCAGGTGGGGAAAGAGTTAAATTATGCCTCATCCCTATTTCTATTGGCTGATCAACTTGCACTCAGCTGCACAAAAGTGTGATAAGAAGGTGCAGACAGAAGTTTGATGTAACAAATACACACAGTCACACACAGATAACGAATACAATAGAACCTGCACACAGAGTTATAAAAGCTCTTTACTCACCCCATATTCCCATGAATATCGCAAAGAACACCGTGGCTGTGTTGTCAAACAGATACGATTGCTAAAAGGCAATGAGAATTTGCATCAATAAATATACAAAAAAAAAAACACACTCCATAAAAAAATACAAATTGTTACATCATGTAAAGTTTTTTCCTCACCCATGAAGAGCTGCAGGTTGTGCTGAGCTTCCAGTAGCCACATTTCTTATCACAGAGCGGACACATGACAATCTGCCCACCAATGGTCTCATTACAGATCTCTTTACTACAGAAGACAAGAAACACTCTTCCAGTGAACACTATACTTAACTTGTGTCTTAGGCTTCGGTGTGTTTCCAAAACGTGTCAGAGCGATCCCTAATGCGTTGCACTCTCAGCACTGCCACAAGGGGCGCTAAAGCAGGCGTTAGCATGAACGGTTTCTCTTTTCACAGGGTTTCTGCAGGTTTTATGAAGGTACATTTAAGACATTTCAATTGTAAGGAATAAATTGAAGGGAACCTAGCACGTCGATTTGTTCTCTAAATGTAAATGTCTAGGAGGCGCACAATGAGTTGTATTAGCAACACTTCAACACCTCCGTAACATTTTAATACATTTACAAAAAAACAAAAACAAAAAAAAAACGTTTGAGATAAGAAATATTGTGGTTTGATGATTAAAACAAGAACAAACATCTGCCAGTGGATTCATAAAAATCAACTTAATTCAAATGTAAGTAATTTTCATATTTTGACAGATATTTCTTCAATCTCAAGTAAATGTATCTTGATTAAAGGATGTTTAGAATTTGTACTGGAAAACAAAAATGAGGAAGATAATTATTATTATTTTTTTTTTTTTTGCAGTGCAATTTAATTTTGCAATTCAATTTAGTCACAACAAACAATTGTGGTATCATGGGAAAAAATTGAATTGAATCGCCCATTGAATTGTTTTATTTTTGTTATTTAATTGTAAAAAAAAAAAAAACAAAAAAAGAAAAAACATTTGAAGACCCTCTGAATGTTTTTTTAATTTTAAATTATTATTCTGTTTTATTTTTAGCAAATTCTGTGTTTTCTGGATTCCATTTTAATGGTTTAATTAAATTGTAATAATCAAAAGCAAGTCTAATTAATTTAATTAATAAAAACAAATTAAAGGATTAGTTCACTTTTAAATAAACTTTTGCTGGTAATTTACTCACCCCCATGTCATCCAAGATGTCCATGTCTGTCTTTCTTCAGTCGAAACGAAATGAAGATTTTTGATGAACACATTCCAGGATTTTTCTCCATATAGTGGACTTCAGTGGGTCCAAATGACAGTTTCAGTGCAGCTTCAGAGGGAAACTTCAGTGGGCTCCAAACGCACATCACAGAACAGAGCAAGGCGAGCATTTTTGCTTATAAAATTAAAACTTTTTAATATATTTTTTTTAAATGACCGATCGTTTCGCTAGATAAGACTTCATCGTCTGGTATCGTCTGGTTTCCCTTTGAAGCTGCACTTGAAACTGTCATTTGGACCTTGAACTGTTTGGACCCACTGAAGTCCACTATATGGAGAAAAATCCTGGAATGTTTTCATCAAAAATCTTCATTTCGTTTCGACTGAAGAAAGACAGACATGGACATCTTGGATGAGTAAATTACCAGCAAAAGTTTATTTAAAAGTGAACTAATCCTTTAATTTATTCATTTGAGATGTTACTATGAAATGTTTCAGAAATTCTCAGAGGTTTACGGTTAAAATTAAAACACAGAAGAAAATTGTGTGATTATTCCTTAAAAAATTAAGTTTTATTAATAATTGTATTATTATTATTATTATTAAAGACTGTACACTCACCTGTCAGGATTATTAGGAACACCATACTAATACTGTGTTTGACCCCCTTTCACCTTCAGAACTGCCTTAATTCTACGTGGCATTGATTCAACAAGGTGCTGAAAGCATTCTTTAGAAATGTTGGCCCATATTGATAGGATAGCATCTTGCAGTTGATGGAGATTTGTGGGATGCACATCCAGGGCATGAAGCTCCTGTTCCACCACATCCCAAAGATGCTCTATTGGGTTGAGATCTGGTGACTGTGGGGGCCATTTTAGTACAGTGAACTCATTGTCATGTTCAAGAAACCAATTTGAAATGATTTGAGCTTTGTGACATGGTGCATTATCCTGCTGGAAGTAGCCATCAGAGAATGGGTACATGGTGGTCATAAAGGGATGGACATGGTCAGAAACAATGCTCAGGTAGGCCGTGGCATTTAAACAATGCCCAATTGGCACTAAGGGGCCTAAAGTGTGCCAAGAAAACATCCCCCACACCATTACACCACCACCACCAGCCTGCACAGTGGTAACAAGGCATGATGGATCCATGTTCTCATTCTGTTTACGCCAAATTCTGACTCTACCATCTGAATGTCTCAACAGAAATCGAGACTCATCAGACCAGGCAACATTTTTCCAGTCTTTAACTGTCCAATTTTGGTGAGCTTGTGCGAATTGTAGCCTCTTTTTTCCTATTTGTAGTGGAGATGAGTGGTACCGGTGGGGTCTTCTGCTGTTGTAGCCCATCCGCCTCAAGGTTGTGCGTGTTGTGGCTTCACAAATGCTTTGCTGCATACCTCGGTTGTATCGAGTGGTTATTTCAGTCAAAGTTGCTCTTCTATCAGCTTGAATCAGTCGGCCCATTCTCCTCTGACCTCTAGCATCAACAAGGCATTTTCGTCCACAGGACTGCTGCATACTGGATGTTTTTCCCTTTTCACACCATTCTTTGTAAACCCTAGAAATGGTTGTGCGTGAAAATCCCAGTAACTGAGCAGATTGTGAAATACTCAGACCGGCCCGTCTGGCACCAACAACCATGCCACGCTCAAAATTGCTTAAATCACCTTTCTTTCCCATTCTGACATTCAGTTTGGAGTTCAGGAGATTGTCTTGACCAGGACCACACCCCTAAATGCATTGAAGCAACTGCCATGTGATTGGTTGATTAGATAATTGCATTAATGAGAAATTGAACAGGTGTTCCTAATAATCCTTTAGGTGAGTGTATTCGACTGTACAAGGTCTGTGCCATTCATTCACACAGAGACACACAGATTTCGGATTTCGAGCCTTATACTCACCCCACGACGTTGTTGTCAAAGGTGGCCACACCATAGATGAAACAGAGTAGACCAACAACCGCGGCGTAAGACAGCATCTCTGTGTAGAAACCCAGCCAAGCGAAGTAGATGCCGATCTTCTCTCCATAGTACTTCCTTTGGTACAGGAAGCATGATATTTAATGAAAGTGTCCATCCACTTGCTCAAGGTCAGCAAAAGTAACATATATCACATCCTCTATATTTAATGAACTTTTATTTGAAAGGAACATTGAGTTTATTTCTTTAACAACAACTATGGTGCAAAATATGCTTCAGCTTATTTGAGTAATAAAAAGTGATACAAATATTGCAGTACTTTTAATATTAAGTTCACTCTACAATATTAACTTCACTTGGCTTGCGAGTATGAGAGTGTTAAGAAAGATGCTTTAATAGAACTGCTGATTTAAACTCATTATTGTGATTCAATTCATTATTTGCATCATCATTTGAAAATGTACATTCTTAATGTAAATATATTAGTACATACATATATGGCTGTTTATCGTTGTATTGTTATACTGGTGCATATAAATAGAAATGTTTAAAGGGGACCTATTATGCAAAATTAACTTTCATAAGGTGTTTGAACGCAATGTACCAATACACATAAGAGTCACTGAGGACATTGTGGTTCATTTTCAATTTCAAAGGAACTGTCCCAAAGAAAATCGCTAAAGTCTTATGCGTTTCCACCAAAGATTTTGTGCCGGACTGCTTCACAAATGGGGGGTTTTTCAAGGCTGGATTTTCAAAAAGGTTGATTCTGAAAGATGGGTCAATACCAACCCCAGCAAGCAATTTTGCGTCTAAAAGCCATCCAAAACACAGCCCTGACGTCTAGGCTAAAAATACTATCAGTGAAAATGTAATAGACATCTAACCATAGACTAGTCTCTAGAACATGAACATGTCAAAGAAATGAAACCAAACACCTTGTAATCACTGTTGACTTTGCTTACATGATGGAATATCAAACATCTCGCTAGTTATTTTGGCAAAAACAACATGAAACCAAATTCATGGTTATTTTGGCTAGAAGTGTGTTACTCATAGCTGGACTATATCGGGTCTATAGTTAACCAAGATGGTGAAAAGACGGCTATTGCTTGCTGGGGCGCTTTGTGCGCAAACTTCAGATCCAGACAAAGTAAATATTGTCTCTGCCTGTTTTTACTGTTGCTGCCCTCGCAGTCAGAATTATCGTAGTTAAAAAATTGCACATGATCGTCCTTTGAAGTCGCCCACTTGAATGCGACGAGCTTGTGTAATCACGACTTCAGAAATGTGAATCATGCTCACCTTCTGCGTAATTCATAAACGCATTTATTATGCACAGTACTGTCAGATGACTGAACATATAAGGCTGACCACAGCTTCTGACAGTTTCTGACATTTTCAGTGCGCGATATTGTCCTGTTTTGTTGTTGCCAGTATGCAAGCTCTTGAAGCCTCGCTCCATTTGCATTTAAAAAGGACACACAAAAAGTGGCCCAGACCACCTCCTGAAGTGGCTGTTAGTATTTTGTGTATTTGCTCTAAATGCTCCTGTTGTCTTCTGTGTCCAGACTTGAGTTTTGTTTGATACATTTAAGCGTGTTTTCTTTGAGCAGGTCAAATTAAAGGTTCAGCTCATATAACTGACTGACAAAATTGTATACATGATGATGCAGTGCATCGTCAATGCACTGTGGTGCATCGTGATATCGAATTGAACCGAATCGATGGCATGATAATCGTAATCGAACCGAACCGTGAGACCAGTGTAGGTTCACACCCTTAATACACACTCTGGGGACATCAGAGACTTATTTTACATCTTGTAAAAAGGGGCATAATAGGTTTCCTTTAAATATCATTCCTCTTTGTGTTCATTTAGTGAAAAACATGTAAAATTAGCTTGATTTCAACTAGATTTTCACTGTTTTAGTTGTTGCACTGTTTGAATTTCTGCACCCTAGTGCTAGTGAATATCAAAAACAGGTTTCATGAACACTCCCACATCTGTAATTGGTCAAACAATCAGGTAGCTCCGCCCCCAAATTCACACTATTGTTTGAATTAGCATTTATATTATAATTGTCTTACCTATATTTGTCTCTGAGCTAGGGTAGGACAACGTTTTTCAACAAACATTCAAGAATTGAATTTAAACCTTTTAAAATGTTTTATCTATTTTCCTACAATGGCTGTTTAAGATGAAGTTTCTTCTTGATTTAAAATAATAATAATATAAACAAAAGCAAATACCGAAAACCAAAACCAAAATCCTAAATAGTGATGTAAATCTCAAATATGTCAAAACACTGAAAATATCAAGATGCATTTTTAGCTGTTTTCCTGAGCCCATTTTGATAAAAGGAAGTTAAATATAAAGCAAGGCCTCACCGTATGAGGTTGAGCGGCTGCTCCTTGTAAAAGCAGCTGAAACGGGCCCAGTTTTTATACAGGGAATAGCGTTCGCTCTCACAGTTATCATCACGAGACTTGGTCCAGTACCTACACTACAAAAACACACATTAACATTAGTGTTTTTCAATGGAGCAAAACCAGAGAAACATCTACTCAGTAGGTTTGATGGCTTTTCCCATGTAAAAGACCTACGTCATGCAGAGGGAAGGCAGCTGTGTAGGTCCCGTTGTTCAAAAGCCTCTTAATGCCCTTTTTATCCTTGTCATCTTTGCTGTATGGAATTCGGGAAAGGATGTAATATACCTACATGGAGAAGAGCACAAGCCAAGCCTTCGTTACAGGGCAGTTCCTTAGTAAAAGCTGTGTCTACTCTCAGCTCTGGACGTTTAGAGTTTAGTAAGACCATGCTGTAATGGAGGTTGTTTAATATTATGAAATGTAATATCTTTAGACATAAGTAATGTAAAATATTCCTGTGCAATTTAATAATGTATTTATGTAATTAGTGGCCAAGCACCGAAGGTGTGCGTAGGCACTTATTGTATCCATTTGCGTTCTTCTTCTTCTTCCTCTCTTGATTCTATAGCAGCCCATAGAACCGCTTGCAGGAACGTTATGCAATTTGGCACACAGATAGAGGACAGTCTGAACTGTCACTATAGCAGTTTTATAGTCTCTAACTCAATCCCTCTAGTGCCACCAACTGTCCAAAGTTGCACTGACGTTTATGCTAATAACTTTTGAACCGTAAGGGCTAGAGACAAAATTTTCCAGCATTTTCCATCATGAAAATGTTTCCGCCATTTTAAATTCCTCCAAGGTCCGTTGCTCTGATTGTCATGGAAATGGAACCAGATCATCTTCAGACCATGATGATAAAATGTTATGGAATTCAAGTTGATTCGTCAAGTGCTAGTGAATATCAAAAACAGATTTCATGAACACTCCCACATCTGTAATTGGTCAAACAAGCAGGTAGCTCTACCCCAAACTGACCTTTATATTATAGTTTACCTATATTTGTCTCTAAGCTGGGGTAGGTTTGTTTTTCAACAAACACATTCAAAAACTGAATTTTAACCTGGCTGTTTAAGACGAGGTTTCCTGATTGAAAAACTAAAATTTGCTTTATAGATTATAGATTAAAATTGATGTGGTGTGGTCAGAGTGAGGTGACAATGACACATGCAAAGATTGGTGTCATTATCCCAAAGCATTGCAGAGATACCGCCTCAAGAGTCATTTTGGCATCATGCTTCAACTTTGTTGCTGTAGTACACAAGAAACCATGACGGTTCAAAAGTTGTTAGCAATAAAACGCAAGTCAAACTTTGGACAGGTGGTGGCGCTAGAGGGATTGGGTTAAAAACTCCAAATTTGCTATGATGAATGTTTGGACTGACCTCTATCTGTGTGCCAAATTTCACAACTTTTTAACATACGGTTTTATGGGCTGCCATAGACTGAAGAGCGGAAGAAGAAAAAGAAGAAGAAGAATGCCAATGGATACAATAAGTGTCTACGCCCACATTCGGTGCTTGGCCCCTAATAACTGAGAACTAATAGTAATTATAATTGATCATCAAATCAGCATATTATAATGATTTCTGAAGGATTGTGTGACACTGAAGACTACATTTATTTTTTATATATATAAAATACATTTATGTCTTGGTTTATAATCTTGGTTTTCTTACAATCCTGTTCCTCGTGGACGGAGGAAAGAAGGTTTCTTTATCATCGATGAGGAAGAAGTCGATCTTGCTCTTGTCAAACGTGTAGGTGAAGTAATCAGGCTCTGGATTCATCACATGATCGGGCAGACGGTAGGGCGTAAAGAGCCAGCTCATGGGCACTTCTTTTTTAGCTGGAATATCATTGACTTTAAAAGGCACTTTGATTTTCAGAACGTCTGCATATGTTGCCAGCACTTCCCATGGTACGTGGATCTTCAGGAAGTATGTCTTTCCATCTTCCGACTCCTGCAAAGACACACGTGATAATTAAGGAAAGTGGGAACTTGTTTATGACTTTTTACTAATGCCCTTTCTAGTACAGGCTCTTTTAAATGCACAGTAACAGGTGGAAATGAACACTGCATCAGCACAATCATTCATGCTTCAGGAGAAATTAATTTTTAGTAAATCTTCAAGGAATAGTTAACATAGTTATGGTGTTTCTACTGTTCAAAAAAGACTTTGTGTGTAAGTGTGTTATCATGAAGTTCACTGCCCTCTAATGGATACTAACTGATAAAACAATCCTTTAGATCACACCCAGCTAAACAAATACAATGAATATACACTGCCTTGGATTTAAATAGGCAAATGCTTAAAGGGGACATATCATGAAAATCTGATTTAATCTGTGTTTAAGTGCTATAATCGGCTCCCCGGAGCATATATCAACCCAGAAGGCATGAAAAAGGACAACCGAGTAACTTTATTTTAGTAAGCCTTTTTCTGCAAACATGTGAAAAAACGAACCGTTCAGATTTCTCTCCTCTTCTGACATAGGAAGGGGATCTATTATAATATCACCGCCCCTTAATCTGCACGTTTTCACCCACAGCGCTGACAGACTGCCCTCAGCCAGTTGTACACTGTTTCTCCACACTCGGCTTGAGCAGCTGTAGCGACAACAATGTCCTGTAAGCAATGCAGGTGCAGCCTGAACGAAGGACAATTCAAGACAGGTTTTGCTAAAAAGTTAAAGCTCAAGGATGGATCAGTACCAACTGTTGGTGATCCAGCTTACAGTCTCCGGAGCGATACTGGTCACAGCAGTAATGAAAGAGAGAGCGTGCACTTTATAATAGTTCCTCTATTGGAGTTGTTTTACGGATATAAAGTTTATCAGTTTAAGCACCCCTGAAAAGGCAGAATGTCTGTATATATATGAAGACTTCAGATGCAAAAGCCTCTAAGTCCGTCTGACGTTTTTTCTTTAAAATAAGGCTTCCATGTATAGGTTTCTACCTAAGTACTGGTACTTCTGAATGGGCTGAGGCTGGGATTTAGTGGGCTTGAAGTGAAAGTATTTTATGAACTTATACTATATGCGGACAGCATTCACTCACAGTATTGTTATCTCATGCATTCACTCACAGTATTGTTATCTCAGTATTGTTATCACTGTATTGTTATCTCATGTTTGACCAAAGTGGCTTTTAGAGGATTTTGCATCTGAACTCTTCATATATATAATGAGCAGAGAGAGTGTTTATGGATAAGACTTTAATGCACACTTCTTGTAGTGTTTTATTCAGCTCTTACAGTGATTTTCTAGAGTTAAAATGGACGCTTCATCTTTTGTATGATGAACAATAAACTTCATTAACCCTTTCCCCGCCAGCGTTTTTAAAATAAGTTGCCAGCCGCCGCCAGGGTTTTGATCATTTTCACAAAAATGTAATGGCCCATATAATATTTTGCTGTATGAATATCTGAGCATGCAATATATAAATTATATCTGCTATAATATATCTGCTTTAAAAAAAAATATATATTCTAGCTTCATGTATTCTTTTTTGAACAACTCTTGAATAGGGGTAAGTTTAATAAAAAAAGCAACATTTTGAGCAAGAAGCTGAGATAATCCCGTTTCTGTCAAAGACTCCATCCAGATCAGACTCAGAGCGATGATCAAACACAGATGGAGTCGATCGAGCCCTTAAACACCCCTAATGCTTGCACAGTCCTGTAGCTCGTCCTGGGGTGACGTTTCATTCAGTAACATGAGGCAGTTTTGATTTATATGAGCTTTAATGTTGATGATCACGTTAATTTACATATGAATCTGCTAACATACAATTACTTGTTTTTTTTGCGTCTTCTTTTTCTCCTGTGTTTTGATCAGGAGATTCTGTACTCTTTCAGGAGATGCGTAATAGCGCCCCCTATCGTATAACAGTGAAAATACGGAAACCTGGAAAATTCCGTGTTTGGCGGGGAAAGAGTTAAAATCATCAGTACATTTTTGTCCATCATTTGGACAGGGTCCGCTACAACAGGCTTGTACTAATAGTGGATAAAAGCAAGATGGCAACATAAGTTAAAACGTAATTAAACTAAACTATACCTGTTCTATCCAACGCTATCTCACGACCAACATACGTATTTGTAGGAGGTGGCTAAGTCGCACCAATTCATACAACCTCACTCGTATGAATTTGTATGATTTGTCTATACTGCAGTGATGGGTAGGTTTAGGGGCAGGGTTTGAGTTTAGGTAATTCAAATACATACAATTTAGCAAAAATCTTACCAATTTGTACAAGTGAGGTCATACAAATTAGCCACCTGGTAAAATACGTACGAATTGCCGTAAGATTAGGTTGGTTTTCTCCATGCAGCAGATATTCTCTGACTCTGTAGGCATTATTGTCAGAGTCCGATTCAAACTGAACACCGTTAGTGTCACGGTTCAGAGGTTCATTGACTCCTCCTCCGTGTTGTGCGGTGTTGTTGGAGGCGTGGTCACTGATTACCCTCTCATTCCCCTTTCCAGCTGCAGATCATCACCTCACACTATTTATTCACGCTTCACTCACTATCTGTTGTCAGTTCGTTTCAGACCGCTCTGCCGTCGTGGATTCCTGGCTCTGCCTTCCCCGGTTTTCGTCTCTGTCTGACCCGTCTTGGATCTGTTCCTGTGCCGGCCCACTGTGGTCCCTGCGTCACTTCTGCCCGTGCCCGCACTTCCTGTTTCCTGTCCTGCATTCCCGGAACAAAGGACTCTCCGACTCATGCTGCTCTGGACATTTATTCACTTGTAAATAAACTCACGTGTGACTCACAACTGGATCCTGTGATTTTTCCCACCTATTCTCTGACAGTTAGTTTTTGGCATGTTCTGTTGTCGTTGCACAAGCTATTGAAGCTCCGCCCTCTTCTTGAAAGAACAGGCAGGGAGATCCAGATCATTTGGATTTAGAGAGACATACACAAAAACAGTGTGTTTTTGCTTACCCCCAAAAAACTGGCAATTTTAACAGGCTATAAAACATGATCTGTGGACTAAAACTGATTTTGAGCGAAAGCTTCACATATACATCCTGGGGACACCAGAGACTTGTTTTACATCATGTAAAAAGTGGCATAATATGTCCCCTTTGAGAGTCTATGATTGGATTATTATTACAGTGATTATTTTGTTTCTTTTTTTAACTTTTTTATTCATTTATTTGGATGGGACAATGCATATTGATGAACGTACAATATAATATGACATACAAACACCGGATTTAGCACAAGGCTAATTCCACTCTAGCATGTTATATGTTTGGCAACAGTTCTTCTAAACCTAATTGATGGAGTGTACAGCTTTTCATTTCTTAAACAACCATACAGGAAGACATCATGGCCATATTCTAGGATGACAATGTCAAGAATACAAGATCTTGACCATAAATGTACATCACAAAATTTGCATCAATTTTCTTTTGGTCAAGATCTTGGTCAATAATCTAGTGCTGATGCAGTGAGAACTAATCTGATGACATATCGATGTCCTGAAAGGGCTTTTTGGTGGCATAGGTGATTTCAGGTGTTTTACTCACAGATTTGTCCTCAGTCTCCAAGTCAAGTCCGGCTTTCTGTAAGTTAGCCTCAAACTCCTTCCTTCGATCCTGCATGAAAGATCAACAACACATCTGACAATCACAGATTTGTGCTATTGGTGCAGTAAGGACTCTTAGAAGCACAAGAAGAGTTTCTGCTAACTTTTTAGGACAAGATTATTTCTGTCTGCAGAGCTATATGTGAGTGTGAAGTGTGAGTTCCTGCCCAGGCCTGGTAAAGCACATAATGTATGAGTAACAAGAATGTGGAAGTACATAAGACTATGACACACACACACACACACACACACACACACACACACACACACACACACACACACACACACACACACACACACACACACACACACACAGTGGTGTGAGACTTCATAGAGTACGGGCTGACAGCACAGGTTGAGTTTGGGGGCCATGGAGGGAACGGTGCCCATCTGGACAACAGAGTTCAAAGCTTTTTTACCATTGTTTAAGTGTATGATTGTAACAAATATAATTATTATTATTTGTTTTTTATTACTGATATTGTGGTGAATATACACCAATCAGGCATAACATTATGACTACCTTCCTAATATTGTGTTGGTCCCCCTTTTGCTGCAGTGTGCACTGTGTATTCTGACAGCTTTCTATCAGAACCAGCATTAACTTCTTGAGCAGTTTAAGCTCCAGTAGCTCGTCTGTTTGATCGGACCACACGGGCCAGCCTTCGCTCCCCACGTGCATCAATGAGCCTTGGCCGCCCATGACCCTGTGGCCGGTTCACCACTGTTCCTTCCTTGGAGCACTTTTGATAGATCCTGACCACTGCAGACCGGGAACACCCCACAAGAGCTGCAGTTTTGGAGATGCTCTGACCCAGTCGTCTAGCCATCACAATTTGGCCCTTGTCAAACTCGCTCAAATCCTTACGCTTGCCCATTTTTCCTGCTTCTAACACATCAACTTTGAGGACAAAATGTTCACTTGCTGCCTAATATATCCCACCCACTAACAGGAGCCGTGAGGAAGAGATCATCAGTGTTATTCACTTCACCGGTCATAATGTTATGCCTGATTGGTGTAGTTGTGTATTTACGGGTCATATTTGACTGTACTAAATCTACTTTAATTTCTGCCCTGTGTCAAACTGCTGAATTTTTTACTGCTAGCTGTGCATGAGAATCAAATTACAACTTCTGAACATGTAATACATAATTTCCCACAATTGTGATTCCTGTGTGCATTAAACATTGAGTAAAAGCACCGTTTATACCCTTAATTGTAGTGTGCTTAATTGTGTTAAATGTACACTTCATATCATTGCTGCTATTTGCAGACAATATAATATTAGTGAAATAAAAGGCCACTTGTCACGCCACGTGGACTATGTGTTTATGTTTTGAACCGTTCCCGCCTTAGTTGTCATGGTTATTAATTTGATCTCATCATTATGTTGAGGCGTGTGTGTGTCTCGTTATCTCCTCTACTTAAGTTCAGTTCTGTTTGAGTCTCATTGTCAGGTCTTATCCGTGTGTATGCTGTGTTGAACTGCTTAGCTGAGTTGGAATTTGCCTTGTGGATTAAGTAAGGGATAACGTACACCCAGCCGGTTGTTATCGCAGAATAAACCCCGACAGAGTGATCAGGACCCCGACGCGAAGTGGAAGTTGCAGAGTGGTCTTGCATCACTCTGAAGGGGTTTATTCTGCGATAACAACCGGCTGGGTGTACATTATCCCGCTTATTACACGGCTACTTGTCTCAAGTAAATCAGACATAAAATATTGTCTTGACTTTAAATATTTTATTAGCTTTTATTAGCCAAACTGCTTTAACCCTTTATTGCTGAAAAGATTTGTTTTTTTACCATACATGTTGAAATTAATGCTGAAAGGGATAGTTCACCCAAAAATGAAAATAAGCCCATGATTTACTCACCCTCAAGTCATTCTAGGTGTATATGACATTCTTCTTGCATACGAAAAAAATCTATTAGTTATATTTATAAAGTCCTGGCTAATCCAAGCTTTATAATGGCAGTAGTTGTAGCTCTGTTTTTGAAGTCCATAAAAAACTGCATCTGTCCGTCAAATAACGTGCTCCACACGGCTCTGGGAGGTTAATAAAGGCCTTCTGAAGCGAATCGATGCGTTTGTGTAAGAAAAATATCCATATTTAAAACTTTATAAAGTAAAGTTCGGCCGAATCGGCCGAAACACCGCCTCAACAGAAGATGAGCAACGGCTGATTCTATAGTCCCGCCCACCGACTCGCGCCTGACAGATAAATAACATAGGCCAACGTGGAGCTAAACCGGATCGAACTTCAAAGCATTAAACATGCTGCATAAGCTTCCTTCGGATTCTAATATTGGAAATGTGTGGTTGAACTTTATTTTTAATGAAGCTCCAGCTCACGTGGGGAAGACATTGCGCGTTTGTTCCTTCATTTCTCCACGGAATCGTTTGTAAACAAGAGACTGGATTTGCAGACAGGATGAGATTACATGAATGAATGAAGCAACACACTAATGTGAGTAAAACATGTTTTTATAAGTGACAGTACTGCATTGTTACAGATCGTTTGATATCTATTGATTATGTGTCTAACTTAACATAACTTCCACGCTGTCACAGGCTAGAGAATCCTTTATTTGAGATGTTGTTGGTTCATTGTTCAGACTTGGACATGTTTGGGCCACTATGTGTTTTCCAGATGGGCTACCGAAACGTATCACCGGCCTGCCGATGGGCTATCTTAAATAGTGAAATAACATTCCTTTCTTGATGTGCGTTGTTCACTCTCTTGACTTGATATTTGAAGGAAAATACAATCGAAGTTGAAGAATTTGAAGGAAGCTGATGCATGTACATGTGTGTGTTAGTGATGCACGGTTCGCGGTTATATCCACCGATCGGGCGGGCCAAGTAATAAAACATAACATTCCAATCAATCGTGGGTGGATGAGAGATAAATCATTGTGTTTGTTCGATAAAGACATTTTGCGAGCCCTGTGGATGAATCATTCTGGTTGCCGTTTTAAAAACAATTCCCACATGTACTGACGGAGTCGAAGCTCATTATAATATGCAAAACTGTTATCCAATCCTAGCTGTGGACGTTTACTTCCAAGTCTTTAGTGCGGCACGACCATAAAAACAGAGCGTTTCAAGAGCTAGGCTCAAAACCAGGGTAGAAAATAGCCTATTACTTAATCATTATGATGTTTTTGAATGTAAAAACCACGCGAAACGTCATAAGTTGACCTCAGACAACAGTATAAAAATTTTAAAAAGCCAGTTCATGACACCTTTAAAGCTGTATGGCAGCTAGTGCTATTAGCAGTGTGAAGAGATGCACGGTCAGATAGACCTCTAACAGATCACTTGACTCAAAATTGGTTACATTTACTAACAAGTTTTTTCAGAAAGTCAATGCTGATCACTATTCCTCAGGATTAGGAAATATGATGAGTCATTGTTTTGTAGGATGGCTATTCAGTTTACATGTTAGTCATTTGTTTAGGCAAATGACCCTTGAGATCCTATCTCACAGTTCACAGGAAGCCAAATGTTATATGAACACATAGAGTAGATATCAAACCTGTTTCTTTTCTCCATCCTTGTCATCGATGTACGACAGAACGAAGTCTATCCTCCGTACGCCATCTCTGAAGTACACAGAATCCTTGCTCTGCTGCTGCTTATCCACCTGCACAAACACACACAGGGTTTTATTTGAACATAGTCAAGCTTTTATACAAAGTACTGCAGCTTTGGGTTAGGTTTAGTATTCAAGTTAATACATGCATAATAATTTCAAGATACCCTATAAAATAACATCACCATAAAGGGTGCAACAGAGCTGTGTGCATGTTCAGACACTGTGATCTTATCTGTATTTATCTCCTAAGTCCCACAAAAACAATGCAATCATCCTGCTACACACAGGCTTCATGCGCGCATAAACCCGCTCAAATACTTCAGCACAAGCTGCATGCTAAAGAAAAGCCAGACTTAAAGTGCAGACACATTTACCATTGCTCTACACATTTTCAAAATCCATTCAGTTCAATAGGAATCCACACAATCTGGAATTTCTTTATACAAATTTTGCATCAGAGAGCTTCACTTCATGCACTGCAAATTGACAATGGACCATTGACCTTTTCGTTGGCCTGTGACATTTTATTAATGTGGCCGAACCTTTAGTCAAAAGATGGAGTGTTTGTGTCTAGAGCTTTCAAGGACGATATAAATCATCCATTTACCACAAACTAAAGCCTTATTTAGTATGCCAAGAATTATATTTATGTAACAACAACACAGGTGTCCAATGACATTCTGCTTATTACAGTATAAACGCACTGCAGATTAGTCGTCTGTCGCTTTAAATGCTTGAGCTCAGTCAGGTGGATTCTGATTGGCTGTCAATATTTTCATTGTTCATCAAGCTGGAAAAAGTTGTTGTGAAAGTGATTCCAATGGTATCGTTCCTCTGTGTCATTATCATTATAGTTGTGTGAATGTCCATATTCTCAGAATTAGAGCGTTTATAAATACGCAAGCTATAGTAATTGTTGTTGGTGTGAATGGGCCTGAACACTAACCCAAACCCTGAATAAAAACCAAACATTCATTTATTTGCTATATATATATTCCAGTCAAAGACATCCACTAAGGGAGGTTTTTATCATATTTCTAGGGATAATTTTGTCCATAAACTATAGCCAAAGTGTACATGGTAGTGATTCTATAATTGGAGATACATTTGGCATTTCAAAAAGTTAAGGGTAAAACACTTCTGTGTAAACTTCAAAACGTGAATCTGTGAAAACGATGACGGACAATTACTTGACAATTATTCTTACATGCATAATGCAGTATTTGGGTCGTTTCCGCGGATCTGTGTGAATGGGAATCGTGAATTGCTAACATTTTCATCTGTACAGAGGAAATAGTTTTGAAAACAAAACTAGTAAAAAAAGTGTTTTACTTTTAACAAAAAAAACAGATTTCTTTATAGTATTGTGTCATCTCTGTCAACACTGTCAATTCTGTTACACACTGTCAGCAGTGTTACCCTGGTAACAGAGTTTGACGGTAACAGAATTGACAGTGTTACACTTTTCAGCCAAAAACTTGCTAGCATAAATGCTAAGAGCACGTCACTAATGAAATCATGATTAAAGACTTTTAAACACCCCACTGTGTAAAACAAATATTTTCTCAGAGAGAGCGCACACACCTTTCAGTGCTTCAGATCTTATCAGTGAGGGAAAGTGACATCATTTCCTGTCTTACATAGCTGTGGGAGATAATTCAGGCGATTTAAAGGCAAAGTGGTTCGGTAACAGAGTTGAATTAAGATTTATGGACAGTATTTTTAAACAATTAAATGTTGTAGAATTAGGAAAATTACTATTTAGGGCTTTTATTAATAAAATAAATTAAATATTACCAAAATAAAAATGTTATAAAATAAGATGGAAAAAACACTCAGACTAATTCGGACAACAAGAAATCATGATTTTCAGCTATATAAGACACTTTTTACAGAAAATATTACATTGCTATGGCCTATAACATCTTATGACCCATGATAATGAGTAACAAAGCATTAAAAATATAATCATTTGAAAAAGCTGAAAGAAATGACTTTGGACAACCCTCTACACCTTGGCAACATAATCACCATTGGCTAGTACATATTTTAGTTTACTCGCCAGACTGATATACTATTTTATTTATATTGGTGTATTATGTGTATTTATTATGTGTATATAAATACGCACACATGCATGTATATATTTAAGAAATGTTTTTATATTTATATACATCTATACATCTATATCGAGATGTACATCTATATTATATATCGAGATTAATCGTTTGACAGCCCTAATACACACACACACACACACACACACACACACGTATGAATGCATATTTGATATTTTAACTGAACTTAGTAGTAATTATAACTACTAAGTAACTACTATTAGTACTAATAACAATATATAACGCACTAAGGATTAATCAGCTGCTGAGTTCATGAATATTAATCACATTGTCAGCGTTCGCTCAAACTGATTTGCTGAAATCAAAACAGTGAAGGTAATAGATGAGCACCAGCCAATGAGATTGCCGTTTACGCATTAGTCCCGCCCACTACCACATATCTTCAACTTGTTCTTAAACGCTGAATATTTCAGTGTTTAAGAACATGCGAGTGATTTACTCGCATTGTAGAGGGTTGATGGACACCAAATGTGCCTGCAATCACCCAATATACTGTGATACTGAATAATTAGGTAGAATGGGAATTAGCATGAAACAGCAGCTCTTGACTCTCTTCCTCTCCTACAGTTCAAACTATTGAATTAAACAGCAATGTGATTGCTGCCCCCTACTGTTCAGGACAGTCTGATGTAAAGATATAAACACTGAGAAAGGCCTCTGCATACACATATTTCTTCAAAACCAGGCGAGTGTATTAAACCCTGTTTTAATCTCAGTCTACGAGGTGCATGTCAGCCCTGAGTGGGACATTTTCCACCTAAGCTAACACTGGCATTGCCCAAAGTTAAAAGACTGCAGGCTATACTTTGAGCCAGGAAAATAACAGCAGTGCCGCTCCAGCCCTGTCAGCCTGCAGCTGTTCTCCTACAACTAAAAATAACTTACATTCACTGCATAGCACAAACAAATACAGCCGGTGACCACAAAGGCAGCCGTGGCTTAAAACACCTCTAGATTCTCTCACTTCCAGGGATGTGACCAAACCGAGTGGCATTTCTCTGAGGTTTACCACCGCTGATTTTCTTACGCCGCTCCTACAAACAAAACCTCCCGATGACTACCAGCAGTCTACGGCTAACACATCCCTACTAGAGTCCGCAAGTAATCCATTAGTGAAAGGAATTACTGCTGGCTAGTAATGTCAGGACACTGCTAATCACATCCCCCAGAGATCCTCCTCCGTTACTCCACGAACAGCTGACGGAAGATGGAAGAAGAAGAGAGAAATGGAGAGAAGAGAAACACTTTACCTCCAGTCCGTCTATCAAGTGCTGCATCATTCACGATTCTGGGAGTCTCCAGAGCGGAGATCTCCTCCTTTCCTACAACAGCCCAGCAAATCGGACACATATATACACAAACACACACTGTAAAGCGGCCCTCCTTCAAGCTATACACACACGCCCAGTCAATAATAGAGTGGAAAGAGAGACAGAGAGCAGGGGGCTCGCAGGGATGACATCATCGTGCCAGCAGGGCGGTCCTCATAATGTAATCATAATGTCTAGATGCTGGTCACCAGCATAAGGTATGTTTATCAGCATGGGATGCTGGTCCCCAGCATTGGAAGTGAGAGTGCTGGTGGTGGACCAGCACTAGACCAGCTCTAACTATGTGTTTATAATAAAGGTTGTGAAATAATTGCCTAATATTATCTCTGCTTTGGTGCTGTACGGATATTGCACAATGCCAAGATAACCGCCCTTCTCATCTGAGCTGCCTCAGCGGTCTGCCACCACTCACCAATGTCAAAATGTTTGAGATGACCAATCAAATCGAAGTAGGTGGGCTTTATGTTCACACACTCTAAAAAATGCTGGGTTAATTTTTTAAAGGTTGGGGGCAAATGCTATTTCATGCATTCTGTCGTATTTACACAGTTATAGAGTTGATTCTCATGCTAAACATGGCCAAAGTAAAAAAAAAAAAAAAAAAAAAACCTGAGTTGGACGTATGAAAAAGTATTTCTGTGCCAAATACACTCCATCAAGATTCAAACAAGTTTCAGAAAGTTTATTTTCAAGTATGGACCTGTGTGATGTCATAAAGGGCGGAATTCCTTATATGGGCACTTCTCCCGGATGAGCGCACACACACACACACACACACACACACACACACATGAACCAGAGTGAGAACAAGAGAGAGCATCAACAAGCTTCGTTCGGGTTACAGAAGCCATCGGCAGCACTGTCATTCGCTGCCACGAAATAAAGACGTGTCACTAAAGAAGTTTCCCAAATAACCCAGCGTTAAGGGAGCAGTGGATGCAGTTTGTTTTTCTGGAGTTTTGCAAGTGTGTTTGTTTGTTCCCGGGAGAGGATGTGAGCGGAGTGGTAATATTTCCTCCAGAGCGGAGAGCGCCGTTCTGAAGATCCTTCCGCTCACTGCCGCTCGCCCAACCCAGAATTCCCTTTGTGATATGCTGGTTCGAAAATATGTGAAATTAGTAGGGCTGCCCCGACTAAAGTTTTTTTCTACTAGACTAGTAGCTGTTCATTTAAGCCATTAGTTGACGACTAAGTACACATTTATATTAGGCTCATTTAATTAAATATATACTGGAGAGAATTCTAAACGAGTGTTTGCGTTATACATTAGCCTATTCAAGTGCGCGCATAAAGCTTGCCACAAAGAACAGCAAAAGTAATAATTATGAACGTGTCAAAAATAGCAAGGAGACATTAATTGTTTATTAATAAACTAGGTTTTTTCTTTGTCATTACCGGCTGCAAAGATGAAGTTGAAGATGCTGACCTGTCATCTCCGCAGTAGTGGATGCACCAAGAGAGAAATGCATATGTCATACAGACACTATTTCTTTTCGTTTTGAATTAGTTTTGTTTAAAAATAGACATTTCAAGCTTTCTATAGACATATTTTGTGAGTTTCGGTTAATTTATTAGACTCGCTCTAGTCCATGATTAGCGCCATGATTATATATCGTCTGCTGTATTTGCATATTATTTATTAAGTCCCTCCCTCAATGTAAATTTAGGGAAATTATTCTTTTTTTTTTATCATTTACATTGACAAATTACATGTTAAGTGGGCAAATCTGTCCGTTTTGGGTGAACTAACCCCTAAAGTATGCTGAGCTATGAAAGTGTTTTCCACAGTATGTTCTCTCTGCTGTCATTTGCATGTCAAGCCTAAAACCCATATACAGATCGTGACATTTTCAAAAAGACCAACCTCAGCATCAGAAAGTTGCAATAGCATGTAAATAATCAGGTGTATCTGATGACTTTCCCAGTCTTCTTCTCATCTGTCCTGTACTTTCCCAGTTTTTCAGAGTTAATTCGGTAAAAATACAAATTCTGGCATTATTTACTCACATCATATCCTGTACAGATTTATATCTGCAATTGTGTCAATGCTAACATGTGTTGTTTTGGGTAAACTGTCCCTTTAAGAGTGATGTAGCCTGATCCCTTTCTGAACAAATCTCACTGGCGCACACACAGGAACCTCTTCTGTGCAAACATCATCTAATTAACTTCCTGCCGTCTCTTTACTGTAAGCAGGAATATGTTTGACCTGGCAGAGCAGCTGCTGTTCTTTCACTACAGGTCTCTTTCATTTACTATAATTACAGGTTGAAGATGATGCATATGAACATATGTTAGAAAAAAGCGGTCAATAATAGCCATACGCTCCTGCACTGACATATAGAGTAAGTACATGCGTGGTTAGGTAAATCAGGCCGGGACAGAGTGAGCTGCAGAGCCTCCAGCCACAAAAAACAGCATTTCCAACACTGATATATAATTATGTAACATGACACAATTAGAGACTCTGACTCTAGCTATAAAAAACACAGCTAATGAATATGATGGTGCATTTATGTTCACAGACATGTTATCATACAGGGAAGGAAACGTAGTGGTTATTTAGAAATATAATAGGTTTTTGATGCTGTTTTTGTAGCTCTTTCTCCGTTTTGCCAAGCACTACACACTAAAACAGAAAGTTGAACACAATCAAGGTAAAATGGGGACGGGGGGGTTGGGGGGGTCTAATGCTATTTCATGCATTCTGATTTATTTACACTGTTAAAGAGTTGATTCTCAAGCTAAACATGGCCAAAGTTTCAAAAAATGAGTTGGACGTATTACAGAGTATTTCTGTGGCAAGTACACTCGAAGCGTTCAGTCTTTTACACTTGCAAATTCCTCCATGCAAATAGTGAATCCGTCATGGTGCGAGCACAACTGGCTTTTAAAGGGAATGGGAGATGAGACTCTGATTGGTTTATTGCACATTACACCCAAAAAACACCCATGACTCATTAAGAGACGAGGTACAACCCTTTTGGATCATGCACCGGGTGTGTCGACCGTTTTTCCTGTCGTTAAACTAGCAAAAGTGGATTCAGACACGCCCTAAGTGCAGCTGCGCCATGAGCTTCAGACCATGTGCTCAGATCGTTAAAATAGTGGCCCATATTGTAATATTGCAATGCTATTATATTTTGTGCAGGGAATTAGCTTATTTAGTTGTAAATAAAAAAGCACTGTAAACCCTAACGCTCAAAATAATGAATTGGTTTGAGTAGAGACAACTCAAATTACACAAATGAGTTCAATCAAAAGAACTTTCTTTTTCTTTTGAGGTCTCAAAACTGAAACATTTTAAGTAATATTGATTGTTTCATTGCTTTGAGTTTTATGAACTTTTTTATTTCCTATTTTATTTAATTTTTTTATTTCCTGATTTCTATTTCCCAGCATGCTTTGCTATGACACTCAAAAAATGTGTAAGATTAATGTTAAATTGGAGATTTAGTAGTGTTTAATGTTTTGTTATGCTAGTTTATAAGAGTTTCTGTTGTGTGGGGTTTTTGCAAGTGTGTTGCAAAAACCTAAAGGATTATTAGGAACACCTGTTCAATTTCTCATGAATGCAATTATCTAATCAACCAATCACATGGCAGTTGCTTCAATGCATTTAGGGGTGTGGTCCTGGTCAAGACAATCTCCTGAACTCCAAACTGAATGTCAGAATGGGAAAGAAAGGTGATTTAAGCCATTTTGAGCGTGGCATGGTTGTTGGTGCCAGACGGGCCGGTCTGAGTATTTCACAATCTGCTCAGTTACTGGGGTTTTCACGCACAACCATTTCTAGGGTTTACAAAGAATGGTGTGAAAAGAGAAAAACATCCAGTATGCGGCAGTCCTGTGGGTGAAAATGCCTTGTTGATGCTAGAGGTCAGAGGAGAATGAGCCGACTGATTCAAGCTGATAGAAGAGCAACTTTGACTGAAATCACCACTCGTTACAACCGAGGTATGCAGCAAAGCATTTGTGAAGCCACAACACACACAACCTTGAGGCGGATGTACTACAACAGCAGAAGACCCCACCGGGTACCACTCATCTCCACTACAAATAGGAAAAAGAGGCTACAATTTGCACAAGCTCACCAAAACTGGACAGTTGAAGACTGGAAAAATGTCGCCTGGTCTGATGAGTCTCGATTTCTGTTGAGACATTCAGTTGGTAGAGTCAGAATTTGGCGTAAACAGAATGAGAACATGGATCCATCATGCCTTGTTACCACTGTGCAGGCTGGTGGTGGTGGTGTAATGGTGTGGGGGATGTTTTCTTGGCACACTTTAGGCCCCTTAGTGCCAATTGGGCATCGTTTAAATGCCACGGCCTACCTGAGCATTGTTTCTGACCATGTCCATCCCTTTATGACCACCATGTACCCATTCTCTGATGGCTACTTCCAGCAGAATAATGCACCATGTCACAAAGCTCGAATCATTTCAAATTGGTTTCTTGAACATGACAATGAGTTCACTGTACTAAAATGGCCCCCACAGTCACCAGATCTCAACCCAATAGAGCATCTTTGGGATGTGGTGGAACGGGAGCTTTGTGCCCTGGATGTGCATCCCACAAATCTCCATCAACTGCAAGATGCTATCCTATCAATATGGGCCAACATTTCTAAAGAATGCTTTCAGCACCTTGTTGAATCAATGCCACGTAGAATTAAGGCAGTTCTGAAGGTGAAAGGGGGTCAAACACAGTATTAGTATGGTGTTCCTAATAATCCTTTGGGTGAGTTTACATATTGTGGTATTCGTTTCCCACTCATATTTACAACTTTGTGGTGGTGTTCATGTCTGTTCAACTGGTAAATACAAGGTTTTCTACATGACTTGAACGCAGCATAATTCACATTTTTATGTGGCTCAAAAAACACATTGCTCAATAAAATTTACTTTTATTAGTTTTTTTGCCGTGTTTCTGTGTAACTGAATGCAATTGGAAAATAATGTTCCTGATTTTATTGTGCACAAATAAAAATGTAGGAAAATTTACTTAAATTTAAAGTTGCACAAAGATTTTTAAGTAAATTTCACATATGGAATTAAGTAAACTCTACTTAACTAAGTTAAGTAAAATTAACAAAGAAAATAAGTAACTTGGCCAGTAAAAGTTTGTTGAATAATTTCTACTTATTTGAAGTTTACTTTGCAATACTTTTCAAAATCAAATATGCTTTACTCAGAACATCTAAGTAAATAATACAATAGATGTTGTGTAGATACTAGGGGTGGGCGATATACCAGTAGACACGATTAACCAGTAGAAAGATCTCTTATCGCGTTTAAACTAGCTTATCTTTTGCATGTGTTTTTTAAGCACTGTTGTTTAAAAACAGGTGATTTTAAACCATTGAAGCACAATAAGCAGCGAAAGACAACTCATTTCAGTAGATGCGCGGGCTCTCTGAGAGACTGTTTCTCAGCGCCGTCTGAGACGCGCAACATGAAGCCGCTGCTCATAGAGCGCCCAAAAACTGAACCAAGTGCTTTTTCCTGCCTAATTGCGCTTGAAAGGTTAAAAACACATACCTATGTGTCAATGTATTTGCAAGTAAACAGAGTCATTTATGTCTTAAGTGAACATTAACAGTTGAGGAAGAACTGAGAAATTAAAAGAACAACGCACATGTATATTGGATCTGTGCAGTTGGTCTTAAAGTGACAGTGTCCAGATTGACCTGCTGTCGTTATTAATGCCAATCAAACAACAAAAAGATAGAGAATCACTCACTGCTCTTGACTGAATCACTTTTGTAACTTTAATAAGAATAAGATTTAATTTAAACAGTAAAGACTATGCTTTGTTTTTATACATTTGATTACTTTATACATGTTGTGTAGTATTTCTAGTGCTTGAGGTTTTTCAGGTCCATTTCATTTGTTTCTTTGTTCTATTGAGGTTTGTTTTCTTTGCTCTTTCTTTATAAGATCTTGGCCATATCACCCATCCCTAGTAGGCACCACATCTACATAATAGTACACTCAGTACCCACCCGAACACCTGATCTCAATAATTGGTACTCAATACAGTGATGGTAACATTCAATGGATTGTTTTTGAGTATGAATGTGTCATTTTGAGTAGAAAATGAAGTCCAGATGGCACAAAATGGCAAGTTACAAAACCTGACAAGAAAAGCAATGATAAAACAGCTGGAAAACAGTGAATCAACCTTATTAATTATTCAAGCCCCAGTGCATGATGGGAACACTAGTATCAGAAAAGTTGAGTAGGTTTTACTTAATTTTATAACGTTGATATTTACGCTTTAATATCTACAAGCTTGAATTGAGTACTAATATAGAACTGAACTGAACTAACTTTTTCATGTAGAAATTACATTAGCTTTTTCTGTAGCATTTACTTCACCAGAGAATAAGTTTTGTATATATTTAGCTTAGGTCCCTAGATATAGCTTTCACCCCACCTCCAAGAATATTTCATTTCATATCATTTGATATTTCATCATCCACCAGGCAATAACAGTTAGAAAAGTCATGGCACACAGCAAGACGCGTTACAACCTCACATTTCATTTAAACAAGCCCATAATAATGAGTATTAACACTACTATCTTCACACAATCCAATACATTATTTCCCACTTATTATTTAGTTTCACACAACCGAACGTGTTGCCATGCATTTCATAATGCTCTTCAAACCACAATAGCATAATAAAGTCTAATATGACCAAATGCAAGATGCTCACTCAAAGCACACACACACACAGGTCAGCCCTCTTTACCGTGTCGTACCCTGGAGCGATACTTCAGAAATAAAGCTCTCTTTCTCCAGATCTGTGGATGAATTGAGTGTGTTGTGAGGTTAATGACACTGGAATACACACACAAATGTCAACACAATAAACCATCCGGGCAAAAGTCCATTTGATATTCATCTGTTGCTAATTTATTTCAGAATGCTTTATTGTAATAATGAAGCCAGATGACGTCCAATAAAAAAAAAAAGCAATCTGATAGCACGTTATCAATGGTAATATTTATATTACTCCAATTCTGGCATTAAGTTACCAAAGGCCAAAGATTCTCTTATTTGCATGACACCTTTGGTTCTACAAGGCCTCGATCAGCAGTGAGTGAACGGCCATCGCTATGAGCATCTGAAGTAACAGGACATGCAAACACTCTGGTTGAGAAGACAAAAGCATAATATTAACTAGATGAGTAAAGTCTGATGACAAACTTTGATGTTAGCTTAACAAAGCCATGTCTGAAAGTTTAAAATAACTTTGAACAGCTTGAAGTTTGAAGGTTTTACTCAAACTTAAAAATGTTACTAACATGATTTAGCACTTTGCTAGCATTAATGAGCATGTTTTAACACATTGCTACCATTATTTAACATGTTGCGAACATGTTTTACCACATTGCTAACATGATTTAACACTTTTCTAGCATGAATTAGCATGTTTAACACATTGATAGCATGATTAAACAAGTTGCAAACATGTTTTACCACATTGCTTAGCATGAATTAGCACGTGGCTAGCATGAATCAAAATGTTAACATGAATCAGCATGTTGAGGAGTCATGATTTAGAATGACATGAATTAGAATGTCGTTAACATGATTTAACAACACGTTGCAAGCATGTTTTACCACTTTGTTAACATGAATTAACATGTCATTAGCATGGATTAGCATGTTGATAACATGAATTAACATGTTTTACTCAGAGAAAGTAAAACAAATGCTAGCATTAATTAGCACATTGCTAGCATGAATTAATATGTTTTAACACATTGCAAACATCACTTAAGATGTTGTTAGGATAAATTAGTGTGTTTTGCTAACAGGGTTTATCATGTTTTAAACTTTTTGTCAGCATGTTTTACCACATTGCTAACATAGATGAACATTTTGAACACAATTTAACTTTGTTAGTATGAATTAACATGCTTTAATATTTTGCTAGCATGAATTAGCATGTTGCTAGCATTATTTAATATGTTGTTAACGTGAAATAACATGATTTAACGTTGTTAACGTGAAATAGCATTATTTAACATGTTTTTTAACATGAAATAGCATGATTTAACATTCTTTTAACATGTTTTAACTTATTGTTAGTATGAATTTGCATTTTTCTAGCATTATTTAACAACGTTGCAATTGCAAACATATTTTACCACATTGTTAACATGAATTATCATGTTGCTAACATGAATTAGCATTTTGCGAACAATTTACCATGTTGCTAACATGAATTAGCATTTTGCGAACATAATTTACCATGTTGCTAACATGAATTAGCATTTTGCGAACAATTTACCATGTTGTTAACATGAATTATCATGTTGCTAACATAATTTACCATGTTGCTAACATGAATTAGCATTTTGCGAACAATTTACCATGTTGCTAACATGAATTATCATGTTGCTAACATAATTTACCATGTTGCTAACATGAATTAGCATTTTGCGAACAATTTACCATGTTGTTAACATGAATTATCATGTTGCTAACATAATTTACCATGTTGCTAACATGAATTAGCATTTTGCGAACATAATTTACCATGTTGTTAACATGAATTATCATGTTGCTAACATAATTTACCATGTTGCTAACATGAATTATCATTTTGCTAACATAATTTACCATGTTGTTAACATGAATTAACATGTTTTAACATGTTAACATGAATTAGCATGTTTGCTAACATAATTTACCATGTTGTTAGCATGAATGAACATGTTTTAACATTGTTAGCATTAATGAGCATGTTTGCTAACATGATTTAACATGTTAACATTAATTACTATATAGTTAACAAATTAGAATGTTGTTAACATCATTTAACATGTTGCAAACATGTTTTGCCACATTTTAACATAATCATAACATAAATTAGCATGTTGATAACATGAATTATCATTAATAACATTTTGCTAGCATTAATTAGCATGTTGTAACACATTGCTAACATGAATTAGCATGTTGCTAACATGTTGTAACACATTGCTAGCATGATTTAACAACATGTTACGGACATGTTTTACTACATTAATTAGCATGTTGCTAACATAATTTAGCATGTTAACATGTATTAGCATGTTTGCTAACATGATTTAACATTTGGTTTGCATGATTTAACATGTTGCTAGCATGTTTTAGTACATTTGCTAACATGAATTTGCATGTTGCTAATATGTTTTAGCACATTGCTAGCATGAATTAGCATCAAGAAGAATCTTAAATAGTAGATCAGTATGTTATAATTGTAATAATCGCAAAAAGGAAATATGCAAGAGGCTATCCTTGTTATCAATGTGGCTTTTTAAAAAGGGGCCATATTGTTTATTGTTTATGCTCCTTTATTCCATCAATGCCATTTTTATTGGGTGTTTTCTTCATGTTTGTAGTGTTACTAATTTATAATTAATTCTGCTTAAGTTATTGTGATGACTTGATAGCCTATTAAATATATATGAAATATTAGATGTTCAACTATATGATAAAATATGTTTTCATGATGGCCCACTTCAAACTCACACACAAACGCACTCCTTCTTACCCCCATAAAGCTGGAGAGGTGCTGCTGTGGTTCAGTGTGTTCTCTCTCACACTGCTCACACTCAATCACTGAAGAGTGACTCGAGCACACAGACACAGAGCTGGTGCACTCAGACACTACACTCAACATGGACTACACACACAGGACAGAGAGAGGAGAAGGGAAAGGGCGGCATGAGCAGATGAGCAACACAGTGTGTTTATCTTATTTAGTCTAAGAAGATGAAAACCATAAAAGCATAAAAAGGCCAAGAAAATGCTAGAGAAGGGTGGTGGACAGATAACAGCAGAGATAAAGTGAACTTCAGTCGACATCCGCATTACTAAAGTATTTCTTCAGAGTCTGAGGGGTGGACAATTATCAATATAGCTCACCCAAAAATTTAAATTCAGTAATTTACATGCCCTAATGTCATTCAAAACCTGTATGATTTATTTCTTCTGTGGAACACAAATGAAGACATTTTCAAGAATGTTCACGCTGCTCTTTTCCATGCAATAAAAGGAATAGAGTTACAAAGGGAATCACTGTCAGAACCAAGTAAATTAAGATGGGACATGTGTGGAGCTCGCTTTTTTATGCTCAGGGAGGCAACAGGGACATTACACCGTATATTTGCGCAAAAAAGCATGTGAACGCATGCAGCAAATTTTTTTTGTAAAGCAAAGTTGTGCGGATAAAGTGCATGCAAGTGAAGGACGTTTTCATTCAGCTGACTACACTGCAGAATTTATCAAGAAATTGTAGGCTATGAGCCGCATGTTTTACCATGTTGCTAGCATAATTTAAAATGCTGCTAACATGTTTTAACATCTTGTGAGTATGAATTAGCATGTTGCTAGCATGATTTAGCATGTCGCCAGCATGAATTAGCATGTTTTAACACATTGCTAACATGAATTAACATTTGCTAGCATGAATTAGCAGGTTTTAACGTTGTTCACATGAATTATAATGTTAACCTGTTTTAGCATGTTTTTAGCATGAATTAGCATATTGCTAGCATGATTTAACATGTTTGCAGCATTAATTAGCATGTTTCTAGCATGATTTAGCATTTTGGTAGCATTATTTAATATTTGGTAGCATGAATTAGCATGTTGGTAGCATGAATTGGCTATGAGCCGCAATTTTCGTCTGTTCTCATCAAATCTGAGGCTATAACATAATATCTTTTATGTGTGCGTGGGGTGAGGGCCTGTCCCATATTCCATCTGGTCACCCTATTAGAAAGCGAGACACTATTCATGAGACACTAGTATCAGATCGGTCGGGGTCAGAGCTAGCCAGGCCTAACAACGTGCTGGGTGGGGTCTATAGCCTCGTAAACTCGAGCCGCAAGGACAAAATCAAGTTGCGTTTCCACGGCCAAGCCACAGTGCTGCCCTAAAGCCTACCCTTAACACACCTTCATAGAACGACATCACACAACCCCACCATTTCACCAGCTGACTTAAAAATTTAGCAAAATGAGCATGACATTTGGAGCCAGATTTACTAACAGCTTGCTCCAGCAAGTAAAAATCTACTGTCAGGATTTGCTAAAGACATGTAGTGAAACATTAGCGCTGGAAAGGCATGGACAGGGTTATTTTCACGGCTGATCTTATTGCATATGCATCTGTAGGAGTTTCCCTTTCAGACGCAGTATTTATGGGAGGAGAGTATTTAAATGAATCATGCAAGGTGATTTACTATGATTTGCGCTCGTAAATTTACTGGTGTTTGCGCCATTATTTACCCCCAGAAAAAGCACATCTTAAACCAGACGCTAGCTGGTAGATTGTTGGTCATTATTGAAATGATCCGGCTGCGTCTGTGTTCATTAATTTGCGTGTAGATCACGCGCTGAACTTTCCACTCCCATCAGCGCTTTTGTGGAATTGCGCTCTCACGCTAATTTTCCCTGTTTAGTAAATCTGGCCCTCGGTCTTAACTTAAAGACTTAAGACTCCATAATCAATATTTGACCAATGATTTACAATACAAAATGTTACCGTCACAAGCTTCTTCAAGCAGTCTCTGGTATTTTCCATAATCATATGTGTATTTATAATCAAAGGTTAGCATAAGTAGCCTTTAGCATCGCGTATAAATACATGTCTGCCTCATACAGTGATCAAAAGCCCATCGGATCGCATTCCAAAGTTATTTCAGACACTTGCTGGTGTCTAAAAGTGAGTTTTGAGCTGTTGATATGCTAACATGGTAAATGAGCGGCGGTGTTGACCGTCTCCTGACTCCGTCTCTGTTCATGACCACTCCTCATGCCCCAGTTGGCCCGCTTTGGACCAAGGTATTCGGTGGGCCATAAACCCCTGGCTGTTGGGACTGAGGAAGCCCTGAGAAGCCCCGATCGAGCCCTGAAAGTGACAGTGTAAACGTGACTGATTTGAGAGCAGTGAATCGGTAATAGATGGCGATCTTATTCCTAAATGACAACAACTCGGCTCTGTCTATTAAACCTTTCACAGTGAACATCCGATCACAGCGAACATCCAGATCTGTGTCTGCCTGAAGTTGTCAGTCTTTTTAACCACACAATATTATTATTTCTGTCTTGCAATAATTCAAACGATCACAGAAGAACTGGGATAAGTTTATAGTTCGGATATAAACACTGGCGTCTATGGATAGAGTAAATCACTCTTTGAAGGTAACTTGACTCTTCAAATAAAGATTTGATCAATTACATCGTTACACCAGTAGGTGGCGATAAGTGACTGTTAAAAATGTATTTGTCAGTGAATCATTCATTCAAGAGATTCATTCAAAAACACAGATTCATCCAGTAATGAAACAAGTGAAGGCATTATGAGTGAGTCATTGGGCCCTATTTTAAAGATCTGAGCACATGGTCTGAAGCATGTGTCTAAATCCACTTTTGCTAGCTTAACGACGGAAAAAACGGTTGGTGTGCCAGGCACATGGTCCAAAAGGGTTGTACCTCGTCTCTTAATGAGTCATGGGTGTGTTTTGGGCGTAACGTGCAATAAACCAATCAGAGTCTCATCTCCCTTTCCCTTTAAAAGCCAGTTGCGCTCGTACCATGGCGGATTCACTATTTATATGAGAACTGAAAGACTGAACGCTTCTCCAAAGAGTAATCTTTTTATTTTTAATATTTAAAAATGTTTGTGTGCTTCTGCACCCTGTGTGTGTAATAATCAGAGTGTACACGCGCTATGCACCGCCTATAGGCTCATATTACTAACACGGCCTTTAAATAACACAAAAATACTGCGCTATTGACTTTAGAGCAGGTTTGTGTTGGTCAGTGGTGCAGTCGTTTTCAGTTCCTCAAAATAGCAACACCAGCAATGCGCCTGAACACACCTGGTCCAATAATGAAACATGTGAAGTATTTGAATGAATCATTGAATCATTAAAAAATAAATGTAAAAAATTAATAAATAAATAATAAAATTAATTAAATATTTTTATATGGACTGCAGTGATTAATATTTTGTCAGAACTTCTAGTAATTTACATGTTATTTTACATTCAGAACTGAGGAGAATCGTGATATCTATTTTAAACAATAAAAAATCGTGATTCTCAATTTATCCAGAATTGTGTGGCTACTAGTTTCTAAAGTCAACCAGAAATTTTCTCAAAAAAAAAAACTTGTTTTACTGCTAAAACGGCCCTGTAAACCAAAACAAAGATTATCAAAACTGCAGACACACTGGACGTTCTTTGGGGACAGGTACGAGTTATTTTTCATATGCAAACTAGATGGATGTGCACGGTGAAAGCTGAGCTGATTTGAATGAATGTGTCATAATGGAAGGACACCTGTCTAGGTAAACATAAGCTGACCATATTAGCTAATAAATTATAAGTGGATATCTATGAGCTTCCATGCACTGTGTTATTAATGAACATAAACATCTCTTTATTAATGCATTGTCCTGGGACTAAACACTCTTTGTTCATAGGACATATATAAATACATTTATTTGAAAACCACTCTATTGAGTCACAGCATGTCTATTTATTTATTTATCTTAACAAAGGAGGGTTTTAATAATTTTTTTTAAATAACAAATAACTAACTTATGCAATAACTTGCTATATGACACCTGCTTTTTGGCCGAACAATGAATGCAATGAAAACCCTACAAAAATGATTAGATTGTAAACAATGAGGGTGGTTGACCAGGGGTCCATTATTGGCCCAAATCTCCAGTCTCTCTTTAACATAAGTCTATGATATTTCTTCATGTGCTAGTGAGATATGGTTACTCTATATAGCAGTGGTTTTCAATCCTGGTCCAACAGCTCTGCACATTGTGTACATCTCCCTTATTTAACACTAGCCTGGTCTAGTACATTTGTACATTTCATTTGTACAGAGAGTCTGGCCACTCTCCATTGACAAGCGTTAACTTCCTTGAAGGCGGGAACTCTGTTGAATAGAAAACTACTGGATCTGCCATAACCAATCGCTAACGTTTGGTCGTGACGTGCGTCATCTCAAACTAGCGCACGACATCAACGTCATCGTTCTCAGCCACTCCCTCTGTTCGCTGATTGGACCGGTTAAAATTTGACCGGAGACTGAAGGAAAATGAAAATTGAGCGGAAGTACGTAGGAGGGCGGAGCCAGGCTAATTTAACACACCGGATTCAGATCATTAGTCATTAGCTTGTTAGGTGGGAGCTCTAGGAACTGAACTGAGTCAAATAAGAGAGACAGAGCATTGGGTCCCCAGGACCAGTAGTGAAAACCACTGCCATAGAGCATTGAAGGATTTCCCTGCTGAAGACACCAGCATTGCTGGTCATCAATAGCTATGTTTCCACTGTCGGGCCAAAAGCGGATGTGCTAGTGCGTGCCAGGGCCAGTCGCGTTTCACTGTCATTTCTGGGGCTCGTCGGGGGTTCCTAGGGGCCAACAGACACCTTGGTCCAAAGCAGGCCAGCTCGGGCTTGAGAAGTGTTTATGAACAGAGGCAGAGTTTATCTGAGTCTGGAGACGGCAGAGCCGTGGATGATTTCATACACCAACTAACATCAGACTTTTAAAATAATTTCAGCTCAAAACTCACTTTCAGACAGCAGCGACTGTTTGGATAACTTCTGTTTGTGATCCGATGTGGATTCTGATCACTGTATAAGGCAGAAATATGTATATGCCATGCAAAAGACTATGCGTACTTACACTATAGTAAACATGGTAAATACGACCACTTAAAGAAATCAGACAAATCATAGGCCACAATTGTGTATTTATTTTATCTGTCAGTATGTCTTGTCTATTTATACCGGATTGATATCCATATTTAGCTCTGCATATCTCATAAATTAGGCTGTCAAATCAATGAATCGCAATTAATCGCATACAAAATAAAAGTTTGTTTACATAATATATGTGTGTACTGCGTATAATTATTATGTATATATAAATACACACATGCATGATTATACCTGTATTTAAGAAGAATGAATTATATTTATATCCAATATAAATTATATATATATATATATATATATATATATATATATATATATACACACAGTATATACAGTCACCTAAAGGATTATTAGGAACACCATACTAATACTGTGTTTGACCCCCTTTCGCCTTCAGAACTGCCTTAATTCTACGTGGCATTGATTCAACAAGGTGCTGAAAGCATTCTTTAGAAATGTTGGCCCATATTGATAGGATAGCATCTTGCAGTTGATGGAGATTTGTGGGATGCACATCCAGGGCACGAAGCTCCCGTTCCACCACATCCCAAAGATGCTCTATTGGGTTGAGATCTGGTGACTGTGGGGGCCATTTTAGTACAGTGAACTCATTGTCATATTCAAGAAACCAATTTGAAATGATTTGAGCTGCATACCTCGGTTGTAACGAGTGGTTATTTCAGTCAAAGTTGCTCTTCTATCAGCTTGAATCAGTCGGCCCATTCTCCTCTGACCTCTAGCATCAACAAGTCATTTTCGCCCACAGGACTGCCGCATACTGGATGTTTTTTCCTTTTCACACCATTCTTTGTAAACCCTAGAAATGGTTGTGCGTGAAAATCCCAGTAACTGAGCAGATTGTGAAATACTCAGACCGGCCCGTCTGGCACCAACAATCATGCCACGCTCAAAATTGCTTAAATCACCTTTCTTTCCCATTCTGACATTCAGTTTGGAGTTCAGGAGATTGTCTTGACCAGGACCACACCCCTAAATGCATTTAAGCAACTGCCATGTGATTGGTTGATTACATAATTGCATTAATGAGAAATTGAACAGGTGTTCCTAATAATCCTTTAGGTGAGTGTACATGCAAACATTTCTGTGTGTATTTATATATACTTAATTATACACAGTACATGCACATAAATTATGTAAACACAAACTTATTTTGGATGCAATTAATCTATTTGACAGCACTAGTCATAAAATAAAGCTGTTTTCCGGGAGCTTCCTCTGTTTCTCTGACTGTGTTGGGACTGTCACTGGAGAGAGTGCTGTCTTTTGTGAAATAACAGTGAATACCACTTTATTTCTGTGGGATTACTGTACAATCTTGACACATTATGATCAATGTATCACTTAATATTGTAAAACATCGTTGCTTGGGTTTTAAATCTTTAAGTAAATGACAAAAATACCAACAAACGGCTGCTTTTATCATGTTTGTCATCTCGCTAGTTTCCAGTGGTTTCTTTCTGGTTAGATTTGCGGTGTGGTTTTGGGCTCGGTGCTACAGGTCCGAGGCTATTAGCCCAGCCCGGCCCGTTGAAAGCCCTGGCTCGCACTGGCCCGACAGTGGAAATGTGGCTAGTGTTTGCTGTGTTTTAGATGTTGGTGTTCCCAACAGGCTTCTGAAATAACCACCAATATTTCCTTGCTCATCCAGCTTAAGTCCAATAAACCATGCTGGTTGACCAGATAAGTTGGCGGTAAATATCAACCACGAGCTAGACCAGCTTCAAACCACCATGAACCATGGAAATTGATACTGCACAGGTCTTTCTTTTCAACAGGTTTGTGATGGTATTGAGACTATCTAATAACTGAGGATCAGGAGGACTTAAAATAGTGTTCAAGTTTTTACCACAGCATTTTCAAGTTGAAACGACTCCTTATCCGAAAGAGAACTGGTATGGAAGCCATTGTTTTCTTCTGGAAGAGAAAAAAGACAAAATATGGGGTGTTAATAGATGACTTCTGCAAAAATTCTTCCCTTTTCTAGTCCTTTCGTCACAAAAATTAGCTGTTGTGAAATCAATGTGAGACTGAATAAAATCTCCCAGAACTATTTGTAACTTTGTCACACTTTTGGGGATAAAAACAAGGTGAAGGTCTGTAATGTTCAAACAGATATGCTGAACTAATACAACAAACCCTTGTTTAGCTGCTCCTCACATTAAACCAAAAAAACTATTGGTAACACTATTACAATGAACTATTATCATGCATATTTCTATAATATTGGCTCTTTATTAGTAGGTATAAAGCACATATTAATGCCTTATTCTGCATGATCATATTCTACATCCATATCCTACATTCTACATAAACTTAACATCTACCTTACTAACTATTAATAATCAGTAATTAGGGTTTATTGAGGCAAAAGTCATAGTTAATAGTGAATAGGCTATGTGTTCCCCATACTAAAGTGTTAAAATATGCAACTACTTAAACAGAAAAGCCCACACAGGTCACACTAACACAGAAGCACAATAAGGTACAGACATTACTTTTTATTCTTCCAGACACTTGACTTTCAGACAAACAAAAATGATGTTTACTTCTCCAAAAGCTTAAGTCTCTTGTCCAACTGCATTCACACTGTCCCTATGCCCATCCATCTTCATTTGTGATCAAGTCATAGTACATTTTGTTTCCGAAACCTTTCCATCTGGATAATTTATTGTTGTAACATTGATTAATATGTCGTTTTATATTGTACCATAAGAGATTCTGACCACGAATGTAAGAGGAAGAACACAGAGGGTGTGTCCTGAAATGCTGAACAGCTAAAAATAACAAAAGATGCAATGCAAATCTTGATATTAATCATCTGTATGTGTAACTATGCTTACAAGCATTAGTAGCAAATATAAGAGAAGATCACTGACTTTGATCTATCCATAAAGAAGCAGATGTACAATTTGAGTGTCATGCCTGACTGACATGTAGCCACATAGTCCAAAACCAGCTCTTACATCTAAACACAGTTGGAATACTAGAAGGTTTCTCATCAGATCAGGCTAAATTTACAGCATGTATATGTTGGGTTTCCTTTAAACCACAGTGAACGCCAACCAGAGGAGAACTGCTGTAAACTGAGACATCTGAGTAGATATTTAAGCGTCTTTTTTCTGTGGAGAATTTTTGAAGAATCTTCTCATAGTTCCAAGCTCCAAAAAGGGCAATAGAAATACCAAGAAAGTAGAAGTCCGTATGAGCCATGCAACTAGCCTTACACTACAATATATTGTTTATTTTCACTGTACAAGACCAATGAATATTATTCAAAATTTCTCCTTTAAAGGCACAATATGTAATTTTTCGCCGCTAGAGGTCGCTTATTCAAAACAAAAACGTAGCTTGACGACATCTTGATTTCATGGAGCTTTTATCATGACGAGCACTTCCGCTTCTTCCGCTCATGTGTATGTGGGGTAACACAGTGCTGTTTTATCATATTAGATACATTTGAGTGTGTTGAAAGTTATGTTATAATGCTACTCTGTGCCCGTGAGGTGTGTTCAGGTACATAGTTGGCGCGTTGCTATTTTGAGGAACTGAAAACGAATGCACCACTGACCAACACAAACCTGCTCTGAAGTCAATAGTCCAGTATTTTTTGTGTTATTTAAAGGGTGTGTTAGTAATATGAGCCTCTAAGCGGGTGCACAACATGCGTACTCTGCTTATCACACACAGGGACGCGCAGCAGCACACACACATTTAAATATTAAAATTCAGTCTTTCTGCTCGCATGTAAATAGCGAATCTGCAATGGCGTAAGCGCAACTGGCTTTTAAAGGGAATGGGAGATGAGACTCTGATTTTTTTTTTATTGCACGTTACGCCCCAAACACACCCATGACGAGATACAAACCTTTTGGACCAAAACACAGACCATTTTTCCCGTCGTTAAACTAGCAAAAGTGGATTTGGACATGCCCTAAGTGCACCTGCGCCATGAGCTTCAGACCATGTGTTCAGATCAGTAAAATAGAGCCCATCATATATTAAAGCATATTTGGTGTTTCCATGGTTTCTACAAAATAAAATCCAAAACTGAGGGTAATGCAGGTATGATGATGTCATTGATAGGCGATGCACGCACACAGTCCGTGTCCTGGTTAAAATAGCTTATTTCTCTGGATTTTAAACATTCTTGGAAACATTTGGGATAACATAAGTACACAGGTCATGCAAAAGACTATGCGCGCTAACCTTTACTTTCAGTAAACATGGTAAATACGACCTCTCGAAGAAATCAGACAAATCACAGGCTATCACAAGCATGTCTTTATATAACACTGTTCAAGTGGTTTTTGGATATTTTAATCTAAAAATCTTACATATTGTGCCTTTAAGCCTGTAAAGTCTGACATATGAAATAATACTCAGTATTTTATTATAGCTATATTTTGCAGTTGCTAATATATGTCTAAAAGGATAAAATAACGTTGACAGTATAGCAGACTACTTACATAAAAGTCGACAATATCTGTCAATAATATGCTGTAAGATGATATTTAAATGCTTAGTTTTATGATTAAAGTGCTGTAGTTTTTATTTTGGAGGGCAAAACATGCTAATGGATTCAGATAAAACTGAGACATCGAGAGATGAGCATTCTTCAAAAGCTGATGTATCATATTTTAACGTAAAAAAATGGATAATCAAGTAAACCTAGGTTGCTTCAGTAAGTGTCCATCTTAAAAATATGACTAACAATATAAATGTTATCCTTATGTTAACTTTAAAAAAAAATCATTAAAGATTTCACAGCAAAAAGACCAATGAGCGGAAGTTTTTACAATTAATAAAAAAGTATCAATCATGCGACAGAAGGCATGCGATAGATAGGCCTTATAAATGTTCATATCAAATATGACACAGTAGGCTTTATAGGGTCACCTCTCAAATGAATCTCAAACACAAAAGACACGAGGGTGAGTGAATGATGAGAGAATGATCACGTTTGGGTGAACTCTGTCTCCTGTCTGATTCACAGAAAAGCAGATAATCAGTTTTGACAGAAGCCATAAAATCAGGCAATAGCGTGTGTTCAAACCAATGAATTTCAGTTGAACAATCTCTGCTGTTATATAAAGATAACATGTTATAATTTTATAGTGTGTGTATAGCATGTGCATCCAGATGTCTGACTTTTGATTGACATTCACAATTATATTACATTTACTCAAAGAAACGTGTATATTCCCTGAATGTATGACCTTAGTTTTACTCTATTGTTTGAGCAACATGATATATACCAGTCTTGTCCTAATAAATTGCATATTTTAGGCGAAGGCTCAGTTCTCTTCCTAGCTATCTATCTTTAGGCAAAGCTCCAATCCTAATCCCACACCAGCTAAGAGAACATGTCTCTGACTGCTGTAAGAAAACGAGTCAACTTTAGGTACCAGGTGTGAAACTGGAAGTGAGAATGCTTGCTGACACAGGAAACTAAGAACACAAGGCACACGAGATCTAATTTGTGGTTAGCTGACATGCACAGCAAACAGAAAAATAAGGTTGCATGATGTCAAAATGGTATTAACAATAGTTACAAAGTTCTTTCGAGTGTGTTTATGGTTTAAGTGTCAGTGAATTAGTGTGTGTGGTCTCTCACAGCGTGCTAACTAAAGATAAAGTTGAAAACAAAGTCACAGAAGAGTTTACAGAGCCCTTTATCAGCTTATCAGGGAACTCCTCTAATGCTGTGCACATCATGCTGGGACAGGTGAAGGCGAACTGGTGTCAGCAACATTCAGACGAGTCTGACAAAGGCAGCTCCATCGGGTCTTGATTCATATTCGTAAATATGAGAAGCTTCACAATCTTCCCTGAGTTTAATAGAAAGTGCTTTGGCTGTTGGCACTGAGAGGCTATGACAAAGAGAGAGTACATGACCATTTTAAGGTAAAAACACAATCAAGTATTTTAAAGGGGAAGCTGATGAGTCTCAGATAATTCTGTTTAACTACACAGACTCACAGCTAGTCCTTGAGAGTCCATCTCGGTCATTGTACATTAGTGTGCACACAATTTATTGCATAAACATGCATTTTAAAGAATTCTCAAGTTATGCTAACTTAACTTCACTATGTTAGAAAGTGTAACTGTATCATATCAACGTGTTGAATAAACTCTTCTGATGTTAACAAGAAGAACAGAACATATTTTAAAGCCCTTTCACCCTTCATTGATTGTAAGGTAAGGCAATGTAAAAAGTGACTGTACCTAAAGAACACATTACAGGCTATATATTAATACACACAGATACAATAAAGTGTGCTTTGAAGTTTTTAACTAATTATAGAAGGTCAAAGCGACTGTCGCGTGTTACTCTCGCGCATGATTCGGACGGGACGGATGTGCGCATTTGGAAAAATACTCTTCAGGCCATTAACTCTAAAGACTATTTGAATAAGAGAAATGACTAGCAAAAGTGGTGTCTAACTTCCGAATGAAGCACAAAACTGTCCATTACTGAGTATGCTCTTCTTCTTTTAAAACATTCCCAGAGTAAAGGCGTGTTGCGGACACTTACCGCCGCTGGACCAAGCGGTTCGGTCCATTTCTATCAGCGTCTCCCCGCTCGACTTTCCCGATCCGCGATTCATTTTAATGAAGTGTCCAGATGTAATGTGATATAAATGTGGAGTGAAGGGTCTTTCCGCCGGGGCTCCGTCCGAGCCCACGCCCCGTGATCCGATCTCAGCTCTGCCCGAGGAGTGACCGCTCTCTTCACGCTCAGCGGATCAGATTTGCCCACTCGGGTTTGTCCTGGGTCTCAGTCGGCGAAATTACGATCCCTACTATGGCAATAGCTCCTCTCTAAATATGCATGAGCGATGCCTTCACTATTGGAAGGCTGACATGGACTAATTCATATTCAAGAACCGATCTTTGCATTGGAAGGCTGCAGAGTAACGTCACCGCGGGCTGTTTAATATTCATGAGGTAAACCTTCCACATAGTTGGGTTCGTAAATCCGCTCTCTCTCTCTCTCGAGCGCTCACTTGGTTTAAAGGGGAGTGATATAAAATGACCGCAATTTTGTCGGCGCACTACAGAGAGATGGCCATCAAGTCCTAACCCTCACCCTCACGAAAAACAGCCTAACTGCGAAACTGCTGCTTTAGCCTGATCTAATCATTTATACATTTACGGTCTACTTCAAAGGCATTCAGTGAATATTAGAATGCAATAAAGTGTTGCTTTGCGAACGAGTGACTAAAGTTTATGTGTAAACACAAACTTTTATTTTGGATGTGATTAATCATGATTAATTGATTTGACAGCACTAATATAGGGTGTGTCTCAATCAGCTCCCTAGTTCAGTAGTCGGGCACTGATCAGGGATTTGGCCATTTTAAGGGCTGTCTCAATCGCAGAATCCTTCCCTTGCACTGAAATGTTCACTCCCTGAAAAGTCCCACAATGCACTGCAAAACCCAGGGTGCATCGATGGTCACTATGCTCCCTTAACGGAAGTTCTGAAGCACGATACTCATGAGCCAACTCACTACACATAATGACCAATAACGACACGCAATATGTGTTTTTAAAAACAGAAATCACAAATTCAGTATCTCAGAAAATTTGAATATTACTTAAGACCAATACAAAGAAAATATTTTTAGAAATCTTGGCCAACTGAAAAGTATGAACATGAAAAGTATGAGCATGTATAGCACTCAATACTTAGCTGGGGCTCCTTTTGCCTGAATTACTGCAGCAATGCGGCGTGGCATGGAGTCCATCAGTCTGTGGCACTGCTCAGGTGTTAGGAGAGCCCAGGTTGCTCTGATAGTGGCCTTCAGCTCTTCTGCATTGTTGGGTCTGGCATATCACATCTTCCTCTTCACAATACCCCATAGATTTTCTATGGGGTTAAGGAACAGGGACACCATAGTCCTTAAACCAGGTACTGGTTGCTTTGGCACTGTGTGCAGGTGCCAAGTCCTGTCAGAAAATGAAATCTCCATAAAGTTGGTCAGCAGCAGGAAGCATGAAGTGCTCTAAAACTTCCTGGTATATGGCTGCGTTGACCTTGGACCTCAGAAAACACAGTGGACCAACACCAGCAGATGACATGGCACCCCAAACCATCACTGACTGCGGAAACTTTACACTGGACCTCAAGCAACGTGGATTGTGTGCCTCTCCTCTCTTCCTCCAGACTCTGGGACCCTGGTTTACTTTCATCAGAGAACATAACTTTGGAGCACTCAGCAGCAGTCCAGTCCTTTCTGTCTTTAGCCCAGATGAGACGCTTCTGACGGTGTCTGTTGTTCAAGAGTGGCTTGACTCAAGGACTGCGACAGCTGAAACCCATGTCTTGCATACGTCTGTGCGTAGTGGTTCTTGAAGCACTGACTCCAGCTGCAGTCACTCTTTGTTGAATGGATTTTGTTTCACAATCCTCTCCAGGGTGCGGTTATCCCTATTGCTTGTACACTTTTTTTCTACCACATCTTTCCCTTCCCTTTGCCTCTCTATTAATGTGCTCGGACACAGAGCTCTGTGAACAGCCAGCCTCTTTTGCAATGACCTTTTGTGTCTTGCCCTCCTTGTGCAAGGTGTCAATGGTCGTCTTTTGGACAGCTGTCAGGTCAGCAGTCTTCCCCATGATTGTGTAGCCTACAGAACTAGACTGAGAGACCATTTAAATGCCTTTGCATGTGTTTTGAGTTCATCAGCTGATTAGAGTGTGGCACCAGCTGTCTTCAATATTCAACCTTTTCACAATATTCTAATCTTCTGAGATACTGAATTTGGGATTTTCCTTAGTTGTCAGTTATAATCATCAAAATTAAAAGAAATAAACATTTGAAATATATCAGTCTGTGTGTAATGAATGAATATAATATACAAGTTTCACTTTTTGAATGGAATTAGTGAAATAAATAAACTTTTTTATGATATTCTAATTATATGACCAGCACCTGTATATCGTTAGACAGGTGTAGCATATGGACGGTGCTCATAAATGATCAACGGACCAGTACTTCGATTATTCAAAATGGCCCGCACACCATCTTCCAAAGGACATTACCACACAAGGAACCGAATTTGAACTACCCGCGGATCCCAACGGATCCGCCCTGCAAGATTCAAAATACGGATCGGATCGCGGAATTCCCCCACACGAACGAATTCACGATCTGCCACGCAGGAAACATATGCAAGTATCCCTTAAGCTGTCGTATAAAGTCTTGAGCTTATACCAATAAGTTGGACTGATTTCTTGCTTGTGCTCAATAGGTTGTGTCGGTAATAACACCGTTTCCTTGTCTCTCTCTCTCTCTCTCTCTCTCTCTCTCTCACACTCTCTCTCACACACTCTCTCTCTCCTCCCTGCTTTCAGTTAATTTGTGTATGTTTGTTTATTGTTTGTTGATTTATTAAAATATATATATTCACACGTGACTGTGCCTGAATTGCTCATACATAGGTCACTTGTACGGTGAACCGACCCTGTTACAAATTAAAAGAAAGATACTTCTCCTGGCCAGAGAAGTGTTGTCTAAGAATTATTAAAAGGGAGATAGTTGGTGGACAATTATCTGTCCTTTGAACTAAATTCTAGAATCAAAGAAATTTCTAAAAGTTGAATCAAGCCCTAGATATTAATAATTGTTATAATCCGTTATAATCAACTGTTAATATCCAAATTCCCCTCTGTGCTGATTTATGCATGTTTGATCGTAACACGATTAAACGCATGCATAAATCCCGCACCATTTCCCCTGGGGCTCGATCTCGCTACACAGGTAATGAACACGATCTAGCTAACATTTATAATTTATTTATGGCTGAAATGTTGCACGTATATGTAATAAGCAAAGTATTTATCATAATGTACTTTAAATAACATTACAAATAATGTCAGAAAGATATCAGCTCTGCTGTTGTTCATAAATACCAGTAATGCTGTTAAACAATGAGGACGTTGCCGGAAATAGAGTCATCAGTGTCCCAATATGTAGTGTGCCAGTGTCTTTTACTGTCCTTACCAGTGCCCGAACTCATGTACACGATATACTGATTCACAAGCTCGGGAGCTAGGGAACTGAATGAGACATACCCATACACTATATTGCCAAAAGCATTGGGACACCCCTCCAAATCATTGAATTCAGGCATTCAATCACTTCATGGCCACAGGTGTATAAATCAAGCACCCATGCAGACGCTTCTACAAACATTTGTGAAAGAATGGGTCGCTCTCAGGAGCTCAGTGAACTCAAGTGTGGGACCGTGATAGGTTGCCACCTGTGCAATAAGTCCATTCGTGAAATTTCCTCACTACTAAATATTCCACGCTCAACTGTTAGTGGTATTATAACAAAGTGGAAGCAATTGGGAACAACAGCAACTCAGCCATGAAGTGATAGACTACGTAACATCACAGAGCGGGGTCAGCGCATGCTGAGGGTCACAGTGTGCAGAAGTCACCAACTTTCTGCAGAGTCAATAGCTACAGACCTCCAAACTTCTGTGGCCTTCAGATTAGCTCAAGAACAGTGCGTAGAGAGCTTCATGGAATGAGTTTCCATGGCCGAGCAGCTCATCCAAGCTTTACATCACCAAGTGCAATGCAAAGCGTGGGATGCAGTGGTGTAAAGCACGCCGCCACTGGACTCTAGAGCAGTGGAGACGTGTTCTCTGGACTGACCAATCACACTTCTCTGTCTGGGTTTGGTGATTGCCAGGGGAACAGTACTTGCCTGACTGCATTGTGCCAAGTGTAAAGTTTGGTGGAAGGGGGATTATGGGGTGGGGTTGTTTTTCAGGGGTTGGGCATGGCCCCTTAGTTCCAGTGAAAGGAACTCTTAATGCTTCAGCATACCAAGACATTTTGGACAATTTCATGCTCCCAACTTTGTGGGAACAGTTTGGGGACGGCCCCTTCCTGTTCCAACATGACTGTGCACCAGTGCACAAAGCGTCGGTCCATAAAGACATGGATGAGCGAGTTTGGTGTGGAGGAACTTGACTGGCCTGCACAGAGTCCTGACCTCAACCTGACAGAACACCTTTGGGATGAATTAGAGCGGAGACTGCAAGCCTCCACTTGCAGGAGGCAAGCAACATTCTGTTGTTTTACCGAGAACATAATGGACTATCCTAACAGTAACTTCCAAAAGCCCAGAAGAAACCAAGGCAGAACACCGTGAAACCAGTTACTGCTCTTTGCCTTTGTTTTGGAGCGCTCAAACTGAGTTAGGGCACTCTGCTATTGTTTAGCCGTTGTTTAGAAGTTACTGTGCCGGCCTGCAGTATTCTGCCTTTGTTTTACTGTCCATTAAAGTTTGCAGCGTTTAAATTATTGCGTAGCCTGTGTCATACATCTGGCACTGAAGCACCCTGACGCAAACAATACCTGAATAAAAGTGTAGATAAAACAATGGCCCATTACTCTCGAAGGAAAATAATGGTTAAGATGGCTTTGAAACACAGTCAATAAGGTCAAGGTAAGAAATTGTGTAACACAAAAGATGCATTAGACTAACACTTTAAATTAGTTACTGCCATTTGCCTTGGTGTGACTTCTCACTTTTTGCAGACAATACAAAGGCAGAGTACAGTAACTTCAAAATAGGGGTCAAAAGTCAAGTTTGAGCTCAAGATGTTTTTTTGTTTTTTTTTTCTATGTAGATAATTTTCATTACTAAAACATCTAATTGCCAGATTTCCAGTGTCCTACATTAATTAGGCTGGACAACTAAACATCTTTAAAGTCATTTCTCTCAGTTCCATATCTCACTCCGATGGGCAAATATGAAAACAGAGCAGGATATTATTGTTTCAAATGTTCACGTTGAATGTTTTCTGAATGTTAATGTTGTCTAGATAACATAGCAGTAAAAGTCATGTTCAGTAGCTGATAAGATTGTCTTTATTTCTAAGCTATTTCAACTTGATACTGTCTCTTTGAGTGGCATTTGCTAAACACAAACATGAATACTATGTGAGGAATTTTTCCCGTTTGGTTTAAAGCTGAATCAATTTCAGTAACATCTCAAATGAATCTTGAAGGTCATGTGATCATAAACAGCAAAGCTGCTTGCTGTTACCATTGCATGTTCCCTCTGATAACAACAATGTGGAAGACTCTTCATGAAGGAATTAAGTTGTTTGAGATGACCCAATGATCATAGTGTTCCCTTCCTGCCTTTTCAAGGACAAATGGAATGTTAACAACAAAAATACAATTTGCCATTAGGAACAACTCAGTAATGTAACGCATTATAGTATACATGCATTATTAACTTTTCTCTAAAAACACCTCAGCATTGAAGGCTTACATGGATTGACCAGTATGGGTTTTTCAATGGCCAATAAGTTTCCCCATACAGAACAGAGAGAGAATAAAATGCTGTTTCTGAAGCAGCTTCCTAAGAATTCTCCACATCTTGATGGCTTGTTCCAGCCCCACCAGGAGTGTAACTAAAGGAGCCTTTGGAGCCCAATATAGACTCTTCTGGCCGGGCCACCCTTCAAGTGGTTACCACAGCCCTTCACTCTAGCAATTACACAGTTCTGTCTGGGTGTGGCAGTGGGACAGAAACATAGCTGCCTATTTCCCGAACCTTAAATTCTACAATCTGGGTTTCATAATTCCACAGTCATATGTGAAGGTGGCAGATGCATGGGGCCGGAGCCACCTCTTTGAGGGCTATGGTCCTCCTTATGGGTGGGAGTGGGACCAAAGTAATAATATAGGACAAGAGTGTTTAATCTGGTTTATGAGATTATAGAGGAGATTCAGATATTTATTATTTGAGCTCACGTATAGAAAAGTCAAACCAATGGCTTGTGAGTTTTAAGACATTTTTTGAAGTTGACTGCAACAAAATATAAATACAGTTTCATTTATGTAAGAAAGATCTTTCTTACATCCATTACATTTAGATCTGCTAAATATACTGTATCCGATATACATATTTAGCAGATCTATCTCTGTAACGAATGCATGAATCAAGCCACATCCAATGTTATCCTGGAACTAAAAGTGTTGCCTTCTGCTCTGACAATGCATATATTGTGTTGTTTAAAAATGATTTTAACCTTTAATTATTCAATGTCTGGAATTCATGGCAAATCATCTTGTTGTACTGTCACTTAACTTTACAAAACAATAAAAATACGATGGCACAAGAATTCCTTGGATTATCACTCTTTAATCCAGACCCAACTCTTCCATGTGTATGGACACCTCTCCTTTCTTTTTCATTACATCTCCCCCTGGTGTTCGTTATTTGTAATAACAGTCTATACAGACACAACATCCCCCCAACACGTAAGATATTTTCTTCACTACCTTATTTATCACTTAGCAATGAAATAACAAGAACATTTTTAAATTACAAGCAGCTGAACATGGATCCAAGGAAGTACAATTATTTGAAAAAAAAAAAAAAAGTCTTTGTTTTAACTTCCTGAACAGAATCTTGCTTGAGCACACAGAAAAAAAACAAATGTATCTCAATTATAACAGGCAACAGACTATATATACAATGTATAACTATACGCTTACATCTTGAAATCTTTGAGCCATGAGGGAGGTTTGTGCGTTCTTGATGGACGTCCCTCGGCCAGCTGAGAGTTATCAGTTTCATTACAGGCAGAGGTTTCCTTCACAAGCTCAGGTGCAGGATCAGGCATCTGAACAGCTTGTGCCAGCTGAGAAGAATGCCATTTCCTTCCATCCTCTAGTAAGCAGGTATTCGGACCCACTTGTTCCTGAATTTCAGCGGGGTCTGAGAATTTGCAGTGTCCCTTCGGCACATGAAAGGGCTTGCACACTCACACCCTGTCCCGCTTTTTGAGGATAATCATTTTAGCGTTCAGCACTTAATCTGAGATTGTTTAAGAACAACTCGCTTGCGAACAGCCGCTGGCTGAAGAGTACTGGCAGGGGAATGAAGGGCCCTGCCAGTGAGCAATTCTTCCGCCCATGGAGCAATTCAAAGGGTGAAACTCCCGTATTGGCATATGGGGTAGAGTGGTAAACTGGGAGAAAGTCTGTCGCAGTACGCTTCCATGGCCTGGACTGTACTATAGCCGACTGTACACAGTCCTTAAGAACTCTGTTAAAGCGTTCTATGGCACCATTCGCCGCTGGATGATACACAGCCATGCGGATTGCCTTAATGCCCCTTTTTCGCAGAAAAGTCGTGAAAGCATCCGATGTGAACTGTGGCCCATTGTCCGCAACCAACTCTACTGGGTAACCATGGCGACTAAAGACGCCATTGAGAAAGTCAATCACAACCCCTGTGGTCACTGATGATGTAAAAGCAACTTCAGGCCAT
>CM031967.1:28472828-28498033 GCA_018749465.1 Paracanthobrama guichenoti
TGTAACTCAGTGTGACAACATGCCCCGCCTGCTCATGCCCCGCGATCCTGGCATGTGTGAAAAGTGTTAAACCATGTGTGTTACAACTAACCCCATGTTAGGTTGTGCCCTGCGCTCGCCTACATACATACACACATACATACATACATACATACATACATACATACATACATACATACATACACACATACATACACACATACATACATACACACCGCCACCGCCATCATGCAAACCCCGTCAGCCACGCCGTTTGCGGACATCATTCAATCACTCGTGGGACTGCACCAGGAACACCATCGGGCACTGATTTACATGAGGGAGGATCAGGAACAATGTAGAAAAGAGGACTGCGAGCTGTTCCGGAGCTGGATGGACCAGGGGGTTCAGACCGAGGCAACAGCCGCAGCTGCGGCGCCGCCCACTCATGTGCCACTTATGAAGATGGCTGCTCAGGATGATCCTGAAGCATTCCTGGACCTCTTAGAGCGAACAGCCGAGACCTGCGGATGGCCCCAGGATCACTGGCCAGTACGTCTCATTTCCTTGTTGACGGGAGAGGCACAGCTGGCGGCCCAACAGCTACCGGTCCAGAACCTCCTGGTGTACAAGGACCTGAAGAAAGCCATCCTCCAGCAGGCAACTGGAGGTCGCTGGGTCTGGGGGAAAGTGGCTGGCCCTTTGTGATGGCTCAACAGCTCCGGGCCGCGTGCCGCAGATGGCTGGTGGTCGAGGGAAGCGACGTGGATCATATCATCGACCAGGTGGTACTGGAGCAGTTCATTGCATGACTGCCCTGAAAGACGGCGCAGTGGGTCCAGTGCCACCGCCCCTGGACTCGGCTATCCAACTGGTGGAGCACCAGATGGTGGCATGCCCCGGGGTCAGCGAACCCCTTCCAGTAGTCTCCCTCTCATCCTCTTTTCCTTCTCCCTCTCTTTTTTCCCCTCCCTCGTCCTCTCTGACTAGACCTGTTCCTCTTCCCAGGTCCCGCAGAGGAATGCCGCTGAGGCCGATCCCTGTTGGAAGAGTGCGGAGGCGCCCGCCGGACAGGGAGCCTCGCCCCGGGGGGACAGGCCATTTAATGCGGGCCAGGGGTCCGGGAGAGAGTGCGGTCGCGCAGCTAGGGGAAGCTGAGCCAGGGCCATCTGGGGCTGGGTCGGAGGAACAGAGCGCGGTGGATAGGCTAATCCTTTACGAGCATGATGATTTTCCTCTGGAACAGTCCCAGGATGAATCGCTCAAAAATGCCTTTGAGCAGGTCCATTCCATCGAAGGACAGCTTCTTCAACCGGCGCGACTGCTCTCTTATCCTTATTTTGCTGTGATAAAAGACAGGTTGTATCGAGTAACTCAGGATGCTCAAACAAAAGGATACAACCCAGTTATTGGTACCGAAGAGCTGTCGGGAAATGCTTTTCTTTGTGCCCTTCTACCTCTCATTCAGGTTCCCTTTCGAACAAATTGGTATGAACCTCATTGGGCCATTACAACGATCTGCACAAGGGCATCTTTTGTATTAGTCATAGTAGACTATGCAACACGATACCTCGAGGCAGTAGCCCTCCGCAGCATTTCGGCAAAAAGTGTGGCGGATGCGCTGTATCGTTTAATCTCCCAGGTGGGAATCCCGAAAGAGATTCTCACTGATCAGGGCACGGCGTTTATGTCTCGCACCATAAGCAAACTTTACGATCTATTGGGCATTAAGTCAGTTCGTACCAGCGTCTACCACCCACAAACAGACGGTCTGGTAGAACGATTTAATCGCATGTTAAAGACAATGATTCGTAAATTTGTGCACAAAGATGCCAAAAATTGGGACAAGTGGCTGGAACCTCTGTTGTTCGCTGTGAGAGAGGTCCCCTAAGCCTCCACGGGGTTTTCCCCCTTCGAGCTCTTGTATGGGCGGCAACCCCGAGGGGTACTTGGCGTCATGTGGGAAGCTTGGGAGAGCAAGAATGAAATTCAGTAGTCCGAGTCCTTCAGCCGCACACTACATATGCCGCTGCATACTTGGATGATATTATCGTCTATAGTAATGATTGGCAGTGGCATATGCAGCATGTGTGGGCGGTACTGAACTCACTGAGGGGGGCCGGGCTGACGGCCAACCCAAAGAAGTGTGCGGTTGGGCGTGTGGAAGTCAAGTATCTGGGTTTCCACTTAGGGCATGGACAGGTGCGTCCCCAAATTAGTAAAACCGCAGACATTGCAACCTGTCCACGCCCAAAGACCAAAAAGGAGGTGAGGCAGTTCCTGGGGCTGGCGGGATACTATAGAAGGTTTGTACCTAAATATTCTGACCTCACTAAAAAGGAGGCCCCAGAAACGGTGTCGTGCCAGCAGGCTTTCACCCGAGTAAAGGCTGCTCTATGTGGCGGGCTGCTCTTACACTCTCCTGACTTCTCTCTGTCCTTTCTTTTGCAGACTGACGCATCGGACAGGAGGCTGGGTGCCGTCCTGTCCCAGGAGATAGAGGGTGAGGAGCGGCCGGTGCTGTACGTGAGTCGGAAGCTCTAGAAGAGAGAGACCAGGTACAGCACCATAGAAAAGGAGTGCTTGGCGATCTGGTGGGCCGTTCTCACCCTCCACTATTATCTCCTGGGACGGGAATTCACCCTCTGTTCGGACCACGCTCCCTTGCAGTGGCTCCACCGCATGAAAGATATCAACACGCGGATCACCCGTTGGTATCTTGCGTTACAGACTTTTAAGTTCAAGGTGGTCCACAGGCTGGGGGCGCAGATGGCAGTGATTGGCGCAGAGAGACCGGTTAAAAGACACACGGGAACAGTATGCCGGAAGAGAGGGACGCTGTCGACTCGTGGGACCTGGCTGAGGAAAAGTTAACCAGGAGAAAGGTGTTGTTATACTGAGAAGTACACAAGTCTTGAGTGTGGAAGTTGATTGAGTGCGCGTGGCACCAGTTTATGTTGATACTGAGTTGAAAATAAAACACCCACGAGTCACAGCCTATCGCCGACCCTGCCTTCTTCCTTTCCACCCACATGAACAAACTTTGTTACATATACATACATACATACATACATACAGTACATACATGCATACATACACACATGCATACACACATACATACATACACACACATACACACATACATGCATTCACACATACACACACACATACACACATACATACATACACACACACACATACATACATACACACACATACATGCATTCACACATACACACACACATACACACACATACATACATACACACACACACACACACACACACACACACACACACACACATACACACATACATACATACACACACATACACACATACATGTATTCACACATACACACACACATACACACATACATACACACATACATATATATACACACACACACATACATGCATTCACACACATACACACACATACATACACACATACACACATACACACACACACACACACACACACACACACACACACACACACACACACACACACACACACATACATACATACATACACACATGCATACACATACACACATACATCCATGCATACACACACACACACACACACACACACACACACAGATAATGCAGTTCAGACTCCTGCCGTGGCTGCACAAACTTTTAGTACACGGTAATAGCGCTCGTGCCTCCACCCAGTGGCAGAAGTGCGTTCGGCTGAGGAATGTGGATTACTCACATGACGGGTTTGATAAAAAAAAAAAATATGATGGGTTTGATTTATAATAAACAGACAATCAGTCAATAGCCAAAATATACTGTAGTGTTCACAAGCCGAACACACTACAGTCAAAATACACCTTTACAGTCCACATTTGATAAAAATAGAGATTCCAGAATTAAATTATTGCCAATATCATTAAAAAAACTAACAAACAACAACAACAACAAAAACAATGTACACTTTCTTAGATATTTTTGATTTAGTGAGATAATGTAAATGACACACCCTGCAAAGTATAATAATAATAACAATAAATATTAGCTAACAACAACAACAACAATAATAATAATAATAATAATAATAATAATAATAATCTTAGAAGAAGAAGAAGAAGAAGAAGAAGAAGAAGAAGAAGAAGAAGAAGAAGAAGAAGAAGAAGAAGAAGAAGAGGAAGAAGAGGAAGAAGAACGTATCCTTTAATTCTTAATGGTGCAACGTTGAGCAAATATTATCTCTTAAAATAGTGAGCTATATTGATAATGTTCTAACTAGACTAGCGAATTTTCCAAATATAAAAAGCGACATATTTAGATAAATATAATTCATGAAAAATAAGAATATTACCTTAGTAATTAACATGTCGATTTTTGGGATGACCTAAACTACACATAGCCTATCCTATATGTGTCGGCGCTAATGGTAAAGGCGTTGCATCATATTATTCATTTTAAAAATTGTGAATTGTGTAGATTTGTATACAGGACTCTAAATTTCGGATTTTTTTTTTTTCTTTCTTTGGTGACTAGCAGACAGTCGTTGTAGAATAAAAGATAAAAGGGCACTGTATTATATGTTGTTTGGGTTATTGTGCTCTTATGACGCAGTTGTTGGAGTTATTGTGCTCTTATGACGCAGTTGTTTGTCTTCTTGCTCTCCTGTGATGAGTTTTGTTTCAGACGCGAGCGCACGTTTCGTGACATCATCGAGAGTAATCCGGCGACATTCCACAGCGGCAGGTTCAAGTCGAGCCAACAATAGATGTCAAGTTCCTTGTAGCAGCGCGGAAGTCTGTCCGGGTTTCAGATGATTCTGCTGTGTTTGTAATGGCGAATGATTAAATATTCCTCTTATATCAAATCGCACAGCTGTCACACATGGACTGGAGCCCGGGAGCTCTCATGATGCAGAGGAAGATAGGCCACCGGAGGCAGGTGAGAGGAACTTTAAACGCATTACCAACAGTGAACTTACAATGCTTCACTAACAAACCTGAAAATACTGCAATTGTTAACTGAGAGCCAACAAAAGTTATGAATCACATGGCAGATGTGTGTGTCTGATTCAAAGATGTGTATACTACATCAGAAATTAAGTATAGAAAAGGATGTCTGACCTAAAACTAAAATACCTGAACATGTGAGATGTGCCTGCCAAATGACTAGCATTGACTAACATTCATAGAGAATGTCTTCAAGATTTATTTTTTGCTCTGTCAAAAGATTACAGAAATGATTTATACACGAATCATCATAATGAGCAGAAGTCAGATTTCCAATACCCTGAGGTCTTGTCTGTGGTGTTTAGGTCTTAGAGTGTGCTGTGAAAGTAAGGAAAGTACCTCAGAAATATGAAACCAAAACAAGACTTCCACTAAGCCATGAAAAGGTTGAATGTAATACTTTGATTGTCTGTGTGAAACTGTCACTTGATTCAAGCTAAGCTGTCTAGCTGTCATGTATCAATACACAGTATCTGCGATACGACCTGTGTTTGGGCTCATGCTAAGCAACACAAAACCTTCAGTTGTCTTCCCTTACCAATCAAAGCATGTGCTATTGTTGCAGTGCATCTTCTTCTGTTGGTGTGGAACGTTTACGCAGTATTTTAGGGGGAAACAAACATTGATAGTTATCTACTGTAGAATCAGATTCTACAGCTATTAAAAAATGCAGAAACAACGTTCAAACCCTGATGACTTGATAACCGAGTCACCGTGATGGTATTTCTGGTATTCACAGGCATATATAGGGTTACATGTGTCAAAATAAACTTTCAGTAGTATGCCAGTAGTATGAAAGTAGAGCTTGGTGGCAGAACATAACTTGTGTTTCAGCTTACAGTAGCCTACAATGTGAATGTAGCTGGACCGGTGTTATTGCTATTCCTCAGTAGAGTAAGAACTCAAGGACAGAACTGATTGATCAGTACATGGAGAGGGTTGATACAGATCTAAAGTGCATTTTTTTTCTTTGCCAGAAATAGCCTACATCCAGAGTTAGCGATCTCTTATCGTACAGATCTCATTCTCAAGATAATCTTTTTAACAATATACAGTATATATTGTAAAAAATAATTAATCACACATTTTTCTGTAATTAATCACAATTAAAAACATCAGCGATTTTAATATTATTATATTTGAATAATTTCACAGTTACTCTCTTAATGTAGAAACAACTTAAAGCCAGTTTGTTGTAATGGCCTCTTTTTATGAATGAAGACCAGTATCACTGATACTAATACTGATACTGATGTCTCGATGAAACTGATTTTTTTTTCTTTTAATGTTAGACATTTAACATTACAGTGTAATTGAAAACAATATACATTTCAACATTTATTAGGCTTTAAAAAGTAACGGTTAATTTAAGTGAACTTAACAATCTTCAAACAATCTTCACATAAACCCATTATAGTAAATGTCATATTTACCTGTGGCCTTCATATATAATCAATATACAGAAATGTAATAAAGTTACATTATTAAAACTACAATTCTCTCCTGCCGAACATGATGTGGATCTGACGCGCTGTCACACAAATCTCATTTTTTCACAACTCTTTAAGTTTATTTAAGACGATATGAGACTGCTCTTATGAGAATACTCCACAAAACAGGCATTTTGGCATAATTCTGTGTCATTCTTCTGTCTTTCTGTGTGTCGTGTGTGTGTGTCATAGTCAGGAAATTCATAGACACGCGTTCTCTTCTGTCTTTCTGTGTGTCGTGTGGGTGTGTGTCATAGTCAGGACATTCACAGACAGGTGTTCTCTTCTGTCTTTCTGTATGTCGTGTATGTGTGTGTCATAGTCAGGACATTCACAGACAGGTGTTCTCTTCTGTCTTTCTGTATGTCGTGTATATGTGTGTCATAGTCAGGACATTCACAGACACACGTTCTCTTCTGTCTTTCTGTGTGTTGTGTGTGTGTGTCATAGTCAGGACATTCACAAACACACGTTCTCTTCTGTCTTTCTGTGTGTCGTGTGTGTGTGTGTATGTGTGTCATAGTCAGGACATTCATAGACACACGTTCTCTTCTGTCTTTCTATGTGTCGTGTGTGTGTGTCATAGTCAGGACATTCATAGACACGCATTCTCTTCTGTCCTTCTGTGTGTCGTGTGTGTGTGTGTCATAGTCAGGACATTCACAGACACGTGTTCTCTTCTGTCTTTCTGTGTGTGTGTGTCATAGTCAGGACATTCACAGACATGCGTTCTCTTCTGTCTTTCTGTGTGTGTGTGTGTGTGTGTGTCATAGTCAGGACATTCACAGACACACTTTCTCTTCTGTCTTTCTGTGTGTGTGTGTGTGTGTGTGTCATAGTCAGGACATTCACAGACATGCGTTCTCTTCTGTCTTTCTGTGTGTCGTGTGTGTGTGTCATAGTCAGGACATTCACAGACACGTGTTCTCTTCTGTCTTTCTGTGTGTCGTGTGTGTGTGTGTCATAGTCAGGACATTCACAGACACGTGTTCTCTTCTGTCTTTCTGTGTGTGTGTGTGTGTGTGTGTGTGTGTCATAGTCAGGACATTCACAGACATGCGTTCTCTTCTGTCTTTCTGTGTGTGTGTGTGTCTGTCATAGTCAGGACATTCACAGACACGTGTTCTCTTCTGTCTTTCTGTGTGTGTGTGTGTGTGTGTGTGTGTCATAGTCAGGACATTCACAGACATGCGTTCTCTTCTGTCTTTCTGTGTGTCGTGTGTGTGTGTCATAGTCAGGATATTCACAGACACGTGTTCTCTTCTGTCTTTCTGTGTGTGTGTGTCATAGTCCGGACATTCACAGACACGCGTTCTCTTCTGTCTTTCTGTGTGTCGTGTGTGTCATAGTCAGGACATTCACAGACACACGTTCTCTTCTGTCTTTCTGTGTGTTGTGTGTGTGTGTGTGTGTGTGTGTGTGTGTGTCATAGTCAGGACATTCACAGACACGTGTTCTCTTCTGTCTTTCTGTGTGTCATGTGTGTGTGTCATAGTCAGGACATTCACAGACAAGCGTTCTCTTCTGTCTTTCTGTGTGTCGTGTGTGTGTGTGTGTGTGTGTGTGTGTGTGTGTGTGTGTGTCATAGTCAGGACATTCATAGACACGTGTTCTCTTCTGTCTTTCTCTGTGTGTGTGTGTGTGTCATAGTCAGGACATTCACAGACATGCATTCTCTTCTGTCTTTCTGTGTGTGTGTGTGTGTGTCATAGTCAGGACATTCACAGACACGCGTTCTCTTCTGTCTTTCTGTGTGTCGTGTGTGTGTCATAGTCAGGACATTCACAGACACGTGTTCTCTTCTGTCTTTCTGTGTGTGTGTGTGTCATAGTCAGGACATTCACAGACACGTGTTCTCTTCTGTCTTTCTGTGTGTCGTGTGTGTGTGTGTCATAGTCAGGACATTCACAGACACGTGTTCTCTTCTGTCTTTCTGTGTGTGTGTGTATGTGTGTGTCATAGTCAGGACATTCACAGACATGCGTTCTCTTCTGTCTTTCTGTGTGTGTGTGTGTGTGTGTGTGTGTGTGTGTGTGTCATAGTCAGGACATTCACAGACACGTGTTCTCTTTTGTCTTTCTGTGTGTGTGTGTGTGTGTGTGTGTCATAGTCAGGACATTCACAGACATGCTCTCTCTTCTGTCTTTCTGTGTGTCGTGTGTGTGTCATAGTCAGGATATTCACAGACACGTGTTGTCTTCTGTCTTTCTGTGTGTGTGTGTCATAGTCCGGACATTCACAGACATGCGTTCTCTTCTGTCTTTCTGTGTGTCGTGTGTGTCATAGTCAGGACATTCACAGACACACGTTCTCTTCTGTCTTTCTGTGTGTTGTGTGTGTGTGTCATAGTCAGGACATTCACAGACATGTGTTCTCTTCTGTCTTTCTGTGTGTCGTGTGTGTGTGTCATAGTCAGGACATTCACAGACACGTGTTCTCTTCTGTCTTTCTGTGTGTGTGTGTGTGTGTGTGTGTGTGTCATAGTCAGGCCATTCACAGACATGCGTTCTCTTCTGTCTTTCTGTGTGTGTGTGTGTGTCTGTCATAGTCAGGACATTCACAGACACGTGTTCTATTCTGTCTTTCTGTGTGTGTGTGTCTGTCATAGTCAGGACATTCACAGACATGCGTTCTCTTCTGTCTTTGTGTGTGTTGTGTGTGTGTGTCATAGTCAGGATATTCACAGACACGTGTTCTCTTCTGTCTTTCTGTGTGTGTGTCATAGTCCGGACATTCACAGACACGCGTTCTCTTCTGTCTTTCTGTGTGTTGTGTGTGTGTGTGTGTGTGTGTGTCATAGTCAGGACATTCACAGACACGTGTTCTCTTCTGTCTTTCTGTGTGTCATGTGTGTGTGTCATAGTCAGGACATTCACAGACAAGTGTTCTCTTCTGTCTTTCTGTGTGTTGTGTGTGTGTGTGTGTGTGTGTGTGTGTGTGTCATAGTCAGGACATTCATAGACACGTGTTCTCTTCTGTCTTTCTGTGTGTGTGTGTGTGTGTGTGTCATAGTCAGGACATTCACAGACATGCATTCTCTTCTGTCTTTCTGTGTGTGTGTGTGTGTCATAGTCAGGACATTCACAGACACGCGTTCTCTTCTGTCTTTCTGTGTGTCGTGCGTGTGTGTCATAGTCAGGACATTCACAGACACGTGTTCTCTTCTGTCTTTCTGTGTGTCGTGTGTGTCATAGTCAGGACATTCACAGACACGTGTTCTCTTCTGTCTTTCTGTGTGTCGTGTGTGTGTGTGTGTCATAGTCAGGACATTCACAGACACGTGTTCTCTTCTGTCTTTCTGTGTGTGTGTGTGTGTGTGTGTGTGTGTTGTGTGTTATAGTCAGGATATTCACAGACATGCGTTCTCTTCTGTCTTTCTGTGTGTGTGTGTGTGTGTGTGGGTGTCATAGTCAGGACATTCACAGACACGTGTTCTCTTCTGTCTTTCTGTGTGTGTGTGTGTGTGTGTGTGTGTGTGTCATAGTCAGGACATTCACAGACATGTGTTCTCTTCTGTCTTTCTGTGTGTCGTGTGTGTGTCATAGTCAGGATATTCACAGACACGTGTTCTCTTCTGTCTTTCTGTGTGTGTGTGTCATAGTCCGGACATTCACAGACACGCGTTCTCTTCTGTCTTTCTGTGTGTTGTGTGTGTGTGTGTGTGTGTCATAGTCAGGACATTCACAGACATGTGTTCTCTTCTGTCTTTCTGTGTGTGTCATGTGTGTGTCATAGTCAGGACATTCACAGACAAGCGTTCTCTTCTGTCTTTCTGTGTGTCGTGTGTGTGTGTGTGTGTGTGTGTGTGTGTGTGTCATAGTCAGGACATTCATAGACACGTGTTCTCTTCTGTCTTTCTCTGTGTGTGTGTGTGTGTGTGTGTCATAGTCAGGACATTCACAGACATGCATTCTCTTCTGTCTTTCTGTGTGTGTGTGTGTGTGTCATAGTCAGGACATTCACAGACACGCGTTCTCTTCTGTCTTTCTGTGTGTCGTGTGTGTGTGTCATAGTCAGGACATTCACAGACACGTGTTCTCTTCTGTCTTTCTGTGTGTGTGTGTGTGTGTGTGTGTCATAGTCAGGACATTCACAGACATGCGTTCTCTTCTGTCTTTCTGTGTGTCGTGTGTGTCATAGTCAGGACATTCACAGACACACGTTCTCTTCTGTCTTTCTGTGTGTCGTGTGTGTGTGTCATAGTCAGGACATTCACAGACACACGTTCTCTTCTGTCTTTCTGTGTGTTGTGTGTGTGTGTGTGTGTCATAGTCAGGACATTCACAGACATGCGTTCTCTTCTGTCTTTCTGTGTGTCGTGTGTGTGTGTCATAGTCAGGATATTCACAGACACGTGTTCTCTTCTGTCTTTCTGTGTGTGTGTCATAGTCAGGACATTCACAGACACGTGTTCTGTTCTGTCTTTCTGTGTGTGTGTGTGTGTGTGTGTGTCATAGTCAGGACATTCACAGACATGCGTTCTCTTCTGTCTTTCTGTGTGTGTGTGTGTGTGTGTGTGTGTGTCATAGTCAGGACATTCACAGACACGTGTTCTCTTCTGTCTTTCTGTGTGTGTGTGTGTGTGTGTGTGTGTCATAGTCAGGACATTCACAGACATGCGTTCTCTTCTGTCTTTCTGTGTGTCGTGTGTGTGTGTCATAGTCAGGATATTCACAGACACGTGTTCTCTTCTGTCTTTCTGTGTGTGTGTCATAGTCCGGACATTCACAGACACGCGTTCTCTTCTGTCTTTCTGTGTGTCGTGTGTGTCATAGTCAGGACATTCACAGACACACGTTCTCTTCTGTCTTTCTGTGTGTTGTGTGTGTGTGTGTGTGTGTGTGTGTCATAGTCAGGACATTCACAGACATGTGTTCTCTTCTGTCTTTCTGTGTGTCGTGTGTGTGTGTATCATAGTCAGGACATTCACAGACACGTGTTCTCTTCTGTCTTTCTGTGTGTGTGTGTGTGTGTGTGTCATAGTCAGGCCATTCACAGACATGCGTTCTCTTCTGTCTTTCTGTGTGTGTGTGTGTGTGTGTGTGTCATAGTCAGGACATTCACAGACACGTGTTCTCTTCTGTCTTTCTGTGTGTGTGTGTGTGTGTGTGTCATAGTCAGGACATTCACAGACATGCGTTCTCTTCTGTCTTTCTGTGTGTCGTGTGTGTGTCATAGTCAGGATATTCACAGACACGTGTTCTCTTCTGTCTTTCTGTGTGTGTGTGTCATAGTCCGGACATTCACAGACACGCGTTCTCTTCTGTCTTTCTGTGTGTCGTGTGTGTCATAGTCAGGACATTCACAGACACACGTTCTCTTCCGTCTTTCTGTGTGTTGTGTGTGTTGTGTGTGTGTGTGTGTGTGTCATAGTCAGGACATTCACAGACACGTGTTCTCTTCTGTCTTTCTGTGTGTCATGTGTGTGTGTCATAGTCAGGACATTCACAGACAAGCGTTCTCATCTGTCTTTCTGTGTGTCGTGTGTGTGTGTGTGTGTGTGTGTGTGTGTGTGTGTCATAGTCAGGACATTCATAGACACGTGTTCTCTTCTTCTGTCTTTCTCTGTGTGTGTGTGTGTGTCATAGTCAGGACATTCACAGACATGCATTCTCTTCTGTCTTTCTGTGTGTGTGTGTGTGTCATAGTCAGGACATTCACAGACACGTATTCTCTTCTGTCTTTCTGTGTGTCGTGTGTGTGTGTCATAGTCAGGACATTCACAGACACGTGTTCTCTTCTGTCTTTCTGTGTGTGTGTGTGTCATAGTCAGGACATTCACAGACATGCGTTCTCTTCTGTCTTTCTGTGTGTCGTGTGTGTCATAGTCAGGACATTCACAGACACACGTTCTCTTCTGTCTTTCTGTGTGTCGTGTGTGTGTGTGTCATAGTCAGGACATTCACAGACACACTTTCTCTTCTGTCTTTCTGTGTGTCGTGTGTGTGTGTGTCATAGTCAGGACATTCACAGACACGCGTTCTCTTCTGTCTTTCTGTGTGTCGTGTGTGTGTGTGTGTGTGTGTGTGTCATAGTCAGGACATTCGCAGACACGCGTTCTCTTCTGTCTTTCTGTGTGTCGTGTGTGTGTGTGTGTGTGTGTGTGTGTGTCATAGCCAGGACATTCACAGACACACGTTCTCTTCTGTCTTTCTGTGTGTCGTGTATGTGTGTGTCATAGCCAGGACATTCACAGACACGTGTTCTCAATCGTTTTGTTGTGCTTGAATGGTTTAAAAGCATTTGCTAGCCAAAGGATAAGGACAGATGCTGTGTTAATAGCGATACATATTTTTAATACGTTAAACTGAAAAATTAATTGCCTGCGTTAAAGGGATAGTTGACCCAAAAATGAAAATTAGCCCATGATTTACTCACCCTCAAGTCATCCTAGGTGTATATGACATTCTTCTTTCAGACGAATAAAATCAGAGTTATATTAAAAAATGTCCTGGCTCTTCCAAGCTTTATAATGGCAGTGAATGCCAGCCCAAACTTTGAAGGCCAAAAAAGTGCATCCATCCATCCATCCATCCATCCATCATATAACTGCTCCACATGGCTCTGGGGGTTAATAAAGGCCTTCTGAAGTGAATCGATTGGTTTGTGTAATACAAATATCCATATTTAACACATTATGAAGTAAAATATCTAGCTTCCACCAGACCACCTTCCACATTCAACTTATTCAATTTAAAAAAGCGTATCTGGCATGACAATGATGTCGGACGAAGCGTAAGCGTTTTGAACGGGCGAGAGGCGCTATACTTTCTTCGCAAGTTGAATACAGAAGGTGGTCTGGCGGTAGCTCAATATTTTACTTTATAAAGTTTTAAATATGGATATTTTTCTTACACAAACCCATCGATTCACTTCAGAAGGCCTTTATTAACCCCTGAAGCCGTGTGGAGCAGTTATATCATGGATAGATGCACTTTTTTGGCCTTCAAATGGGCTGCCATTCACTGCCATTATAAAGTTTTGAAGAGCCAGGACATTTTTAACATAACTCTGATTGATTTCGTCTGAAAGAAGAATGTCATATACACCTAGGATGGCTTAAGGGTGAGTAAATCATGGGGTAATTTTCATTTTTGGGTGAACTATCCCTTTAACGCACTAATTTTGACAGCACTAGTAAGAACACAAGGACAGAACTGATTGAACAGTATATGGAGAGGGTTGATACTGATCTAAAGTGCATTTCTTTGCCAGAAATAGCCTACATCCAGAGTTTGTGATCTCTTATCTTACAGATCACATTCTTTTTCTTGTTGTACAATATTCTTTTCTACAATATATATATATATATATATATATATATATATATATATATATATATATATATATATATATATATATGTATATTACACTCACATTTACTGTGTTAAGAACATACTGATAGTACATTTCCTCCTTTTCCCCTTCTTGTAAATGAGTTTATTGTTCTGAATTGTTTTATTGTGTTGTTGTAGGGGAGCATTGACCTTTTAGAAACCATCGGAGTCGTAAATGAGAATGGCAGTGAAATCTCGTCTATGCCGCCAGTGGTAAGGCCTACAGCACATCACTGCTCATGACCGGCTTCAGTGCGAGACCACTAGTGAAGGGGGGAACTCCAGAGACCACTGGGGATTTTCAGCGTGTTCTCACTTTTGACCCCACTGTACATGTTTAAATGGTTATACACACAAAGGAAAGGCACTAGAATGATATGAACATTTGCATAGGATGCATTTATGTAAGTAAGTGGAAAGGTTTTCATAGTAATGTAATAATTTATTAGCACTGCTTTCTTTCTTTTCAATCTCAGCAACCTCCTCTGACCTTCGATTTTGTTCTCGTGGCAAGAATCATGGATGATGAAAAGAATAACTGCATCAGAAAACAGAAAGCTTTCATTGACACTTTGAAAGCTAAGAATCTGAACGTACAAGTATGTTTTTGCATTTTTTGAGTTCTGGTTAAAGGCGTTTATATCAAATGTCATGACGTATGAAGGGGAAATTCCTTGTCTTATGATATGAAAGTGTAACTAGATATTGTTTCCCGAAAAAATGGTTAGAGTTGCATAATTGCTGACACAACAGTTGAGTGTAAAACTGCAGTTCTGTTTTGCATTTCATTGCTCAAGCATTGGGTCTTTTTTTCTGAGTGTGTATAATATGTAAAAGTCAATTATACAATATGATGTTAAATTAATATTACTATTAAAATTAGTTTTAGTCCAAACTATATAACGGCACTGCATTATTATACTATTTGGAGGATGGTACTAATAATGAAACCCTTGCTTTACTCTTCTTATTTGGTGTATTATGTTTCTTTTGCAGAAATTTAGAGATGAAGATAAGGTGTTTTATTGCATTAGAGCACCAGAAAAGGTTTTCGAGACGTACCGGTATCTCTTAAAAGTGTCTGACGCCTGTAACTGGAGCTGTGAGCAGCAGGGCACTATACCTCAGTCAACCAGGTAACACTCGCAAAAACACATTTGTTTGAAGGACACAGCAGGCAGAATTATAGGGTTTTGTGATTGGCATGACTTCGTAGATCACTGTCCATTATCGACTAACTAACAGATTCCTTTTGCCTAATTTGCTTAGTGATCGTGAATTTTACCTATGAATAGAGATTTTCGCTCCAAGTCCAGTTTAATGGCTTGCAAACAAAATGCTACTCGTGTTAATCTGAGTAATCCCTATTCTCTATCTATGGTGCAGTGGAGAAAGGTGGCATAGTCATGACTGATGTATTGTGAAAAACTGTGTTGTACACAAATAAAGAAGCCACTTTAACAGAAGGGTTTTGATCTGTTTCAGGATCCGTATTGTTGATTTCATTCTGCATCACACATGCATTGATTCTGAGGGTGAGTAACAGTTTCCCTAGATTGCTCAATTGCTCTTTTATATTACTTTGGTCCGATTCCAATTCTATTTTATACCACTTCTCCCACGCCTAAACAAGGGGTAGGGGTGAAAATATTCCCATGAGAAATGGGACCGCTACTACACCGCTACATGTCATCATACGTGCCGATGTTTATCACAAGAACATGACTGTAAATATGAACACAAGATTGAATGTAACAGAAAACAAATTATTATTTGTTGTTAAAAAATACAAATGTTTAGAAATTGAATATTTTTGATATTCTATGAAATTTTTATTTTTCCCAAATTCCGTTTTTCTGTTTTAAAGGATTAATTCACTTCAAAATGAAAATTTCCTGATCATTTACTCACCCCCATCTCATCCAGTTGTTCAGTTTTTGAGAAAACATTCCAGGATTTTTCCACATAATGGACTTCAATGGGAACCAATGGTTGAAGGTCCAAATCAATGCAGTTTCAGAGGAAGGACTTCAGAGACTCTGCCGATCCGAGATAAGGAATAGGTCTTATCTAGACATTTTCAGGAAAAAATAAACATTTATATACTTTTTAACCTCAAATGCTCGACTTCTGTGTTGGGATTCTTCACGGCATATGATGTCATCACGTCGGAAAGGTCACACGTGACGTGCGTGGAAGTGCCGACCCAGTGCCGAAAAACTCCATCTCATGTTCTCCTCCAACTTCAAAACCGTCCGACATCGTTGTTTTACCTTTATTTTTGTAATGGCCGTTTGATTTAGTCTTTGCACGTTCGTTTTAACACTGGGTCGGTACTTCCACATACATCACAGACGTGACCTTTCCAACGTGATGCCGTCACACGCCGTGAAGAATCACAACACAGAAGTCGATATAAATAGAAGTATATAATAAATAATAAAAGTATATAATTTTTTTTTTTTTTCTTGAAAATAGATCACTAGATCAGACCCTATTCCTCTGGGATCATGTGAGTCTCTGAAGCCCTTCCTCTGAAACTGCATTGATTTGGACCTTCAGCCGTTGGTTCCCATTGAAGTCCATTATGTGGAGAAAAATGTGGAATTATGTGGAGTGTTTTCCTCAAAAACTTCATTTCTTTTCCAGTGAAGAGAGAAAGACATGAAAAGCTTGGATGAGATTGGGGAGTAAAATATCAGGAAATTTTAATTTTAAAGTGAACTAATCCTTAGATTTTTTTTTCACAGCCTGCTTTTTTTTTCCGTTTAAAATTTTTGGACTAAAATTTTAGTAATCAAAAAGCATGTCTAATTAATTGAAATAATGAAACTTATAGAATTGAACAACAATTTATTAGAGGTTTACCAAAAATTACATGTTTAGGGCCCTATGAATACGTTTGATTTTTTTTAAACTAAATTCCGCTTTGATTTTTACCAAATTCTGTGTTTTCTGGATTCCATTTGAATGGTTTCATTACGTTTTTAATAATTAAAAACATGTCTAAATAATAATAATTTATTATAATTATTATTATTAGTGTTATTATTACATTGAGACATAACTAAATTCTACTGTACAACTGTACAAGTACACTGTATATTTCTGTCACAATTTCAAATTAAACCGATCTTTTATCTAACCTTTGAGTTTCTGTGAGTTTATGATATGATGATAGTTTTTCTCAAATGAAACAGTAAAATGCTGATGAAGTGACTATGGAGATGAAGTTCATGAGTTCATGTCCTCATATAGTGAGGTGGCAGAGGCTGAAAACACCACGAGTGTCACGCGTGCTTCAGTCTGTGTGTGTGTGTGTGGTGAATGAAACCATTAGTTCACACAGAGACATGCAGAACATGCAGGATTCATATTTAAACAGTCTGTTTGCAGTTTAATGTTCACAGTCCATATAACTATGTGTTTTAAGTGCACTGACCTGCTTTTTATTAATTCATCAAATTCCGTTAAATTCTGCTTTATGGAAAGTGTAGGGGTAAGGGGTAGAAATGGAATTGGGCCTTATATTACATCACTGCATTATCTCAGCCTTCATATGATTCATCTAGATCTGTCAACTCCATAATACATTCTCTCTCGCTCTACCTATAGGTGTTTCAGAATATCTGCCCGATCTCATGAAAAAAATGTTTTGAGACTCACTTCTGCTTACATGAGGTATGATTTTAGTATTTTATTTCCTCTTGCTCACAGCATCTTCTACACCTGTGGTACAGAGTCCACACTGCAGAATCATTACATGCAAATGTGTTGATAAGGAAGAACATCCCATGCAGGGTGATCATTATACATCAGCATTTAATGCTCAACATATAAGAATTCTTATACTCAGAATACTCAAAACATAATTTCTTGTGAATTATTCTGTTTCACTCTGAATTTCAGAGGTAAAATGAGATACTTTTGAAAACAGACATTTGAAACTAACCTACAAACCCACTGCTAAAAAAACAGGACAACTAAACCTACGTGGGCTCCAGTTATTCTCAATCAAGGGGCCACGGCCCACTAAGGTGCCACAGTGATCCTCCAGTGGGGGGCCACAAGATAACTTAAAATCAACTTTAATATATTCATATAATTCATTAATTGTATTATTAATATGTTAAATTATTTTTTTAGCCCAAGCCATTTCTCATCGCTTTGTCTGAATGAACGGTGGCTCAAAACACACAACCGGTTCATGAAGGGGCAAACTACATCTCTCAGTTGGAAAACCAGTGTCGCTAATAATGTTTTGATGGATGATGATAGGGCTACGATATTGGAAAAACTTCTGCGTATATACACTCACCTAAAGGATTATTAGGAACACCTGTTCAATTTCTCATTAATGCAATTATCTAATCAACCAATCACATGGCAGTTGCTTCAATGCATTTAGGAGTGTGGTCCTGGTCAAGACAATCTCCTGAACTCCCCAACTGAATGTCAGAATGGGAAAGAAAGGTGATTTAAGCAATTTTGAGCGTGGCATGGCTGTTGGTGCCAGACGGGCCAATCTGAGTATTTCACAATCTGCTCAGTTACTCCACCGCGTCCCGAACCCTCAAGACTGGATGATTGGTTTCTCGGGTGGCCCGTGCTGGTTCTCAGCGCCCCACCCCGGTTCCTTTTACCCGGAGGTGCACGAGGAGCTCACAAGGTCGTGGTCGAGCTCACCACCTCAATGGCGGACCTGCAAAGGATACACACAGGTTCCTCCCATGGAATGGGCTGTTGCTATGCAACTGTGCCCTTTACTCCACTTCCAGGGGAACCCGTGTCTTCCTCCAAGGCCTGTAGGTACTCATCCGATCTGATCGGGAAGGCCTACCAGGCTTGTGGAGAGGCAGGCTCCGCCTTACACGCTATGGCGTTGTTGCAGGTCCATCAGGCCCAGGCACTGAAGGCCTTGCACGAGGGTGGTCACGATCCCGCAGTTCTCCAGGAACTGAGAACCGCAACAGACCTCGCGCGTTTCAGGCGACGAGGCGTTACGGGCGCGGGCCGTGGGTCGGGTGATGTCCACTATGGTGGTCCAGGAACGCCATCTCTGGCTGTGTCTGGCGGATATGAGGGAGACCGACAAAGTCAGGTTCCTTAACTCCCCGTCTCCCAGGCTGGCCTCTTGGTGGACGCGGTCCAGAACTTCGCCCAGCAGTTCTCGGCCGCACAGACGCGCTGACTGAGGCGATCAGTCACATTCTGCCACGGTGGTCAGCTGCTGTCTCCACCCCACCGCCCGGCAGCGCCAGCCTGCTCGCCGCCAAGGGCGCGCCGCCCGCGCCTGCCTCCGCTCCCACGCCGCAGCAGCAGCCTCCACCAGCCGGCGTCGTGGAGCCAGGCGCAAGCAGGCCGCCCCGCCGCCCAGGTGCCTGCCAAGAGGGGTGGCAAGCCCAAGGGCAAGGGGTGGCCTGAGACAGGCGACCCGGAGATGGGAGATGAGGAGGACTGCTCTTCTGACCGCACCGCCCATCCCCAGAGGGCTTGTGTTCTGTTTTATTTCTGTTCTGCCGCTGGGCCCAGCCCCAGTGGTACCCAAGTTCTCAATAAAAGAGCAGTTTCTTCCATCTCCGGGTCCTCAGGGGCTCGGAGAGTTGTGGCTGGTCAAATGCCGGACCACACTCATCCTCCCCCTTCGCCAGCAGGCAGCAGTGGATGACCCTCATGTTCCTGCTGCCCACCTGTGGAATCAGGTAAGTGTTGCACGGCACACTCTCACCTCGCGCAATGGGCGCCTCCACGAGATAGCCGCCCCGCTTATGTACGGTCCCTGGGAGCCTGGCTAGCGCTCCCGACCGTCCCCCGCTGGCTCATTCGGACCATCAGACTTGGCTACGCGATTCAGTTCTCGCCGGCGAGCCCCAGGTTCAAGGGCGCCCGCTGACTTCATTGAATGCCGCAGATGCCCATGTCCTGCATGCGGAAAACGCTGTCCCTACGGTCCCTCCTGCCGATATGAAGACTGGCTTCTACAGCTGTACTTGTACTTCATTGTACCCAAGAAGGCCGTGTGGGTTATGGCCAATCTTGGACCTGCAAGTCCTGAATCGAGCCTTCACAAGCTATCGTTCAAGATGCTCTGCGCAGAAACGATTTTCAAAACACATCCGTCCCCAAGATTGGTTTGCAGTGATCGACCTGAAGGACGCGTACTTTTCATGTCTCGATCCTTCCCCGACACAGGCGTTTCTGCGGCGCGCCTCGAGGGTCGCGAGCATATCAGTACAAAGTCCCGCCCCGGGCTGTCCCTGTCCCCGTGTCTTCACGAAAGTCACGTGGGGCCCTTGTGCTCATGAGAGAACAGGCGTCGCATTCCTCAACTATCTCGATGACTGGCTCATTCTAGCACATGGTGAACTGCCTGAACACGCATGCTGCCTGAACACGCGCTTTCAAGGCAGGATGGCGGTTCCACTGAAACAGTTTCAGAGGCTCCTGGGGCATATGGCAGCCACGGCGCAGTAACGCCGCTCAGCCTGCTTCAGCATTGGCTACACGGCTGAGTCCCGAGATGGGCGTGGCAACGCAGCACTCACCGGGTGAGCATCACACCGGCCTGTCACCAGTCCTTCAGTTCGTGGTCAGACCACCTCGCTTCTTCGGGCCAGAGTGGCCCTGGGAACAGGTGTCCAGGCACGCTGTGGTTTTGCAGAGGATGGCCCACTGGATAGTGGATGCCATCACCTTGGCTTGCAAGCACAAGATGTGCCCTGTCCGCCAGGGTGCGAGCACACTCTACTAGGAGTGTTGCATCCTCCTGGGCGCTGGCACGTGCGCCTCGCTGTCAGACATCTGTAGAGCTGCGGGCTGGGCGACACCCAACATGTTCACTAGATTCTATAGCCTACATGTAGAGCCAGTCTCCTCCTGTGTTCTCACCTCAAATGCTTAGAAGCACTGAGAGGCCCAATGCTCTTGTCGGCTTGCTGCGCTCCGCGCTTATTCTCCAGAAGCAAACTCTGTGAGTCCTCGCCAGACTCTGTGAGTGGTGCCGGACGTCAGGGCCTGAAGGAGGGAACGGAGATGCCACATCCCGTCGCCATCTCCTCTGTACCCTGCTGGGGTGCCTGTCCACCTACTCGGCTCCTCAGCAAAGGCTGATTTGATGCAATCACCTGTGTCTCATTTATACCCGCACGCGTGTGGCACATGAGCACCTGGTGCAAATCATTACATGACAATGTGCATTGGCTCGTTTAGTTACACTCCGAAGTAGATTGGCTCTCGCGAAGCGAGATTCCTATCGTCGTCGGTACTCCGGCGTGGCGCTCTCTGTTCCTCCTTCAGGGGAATCGAGGGTTACATACGTAACCAAGACAATCTCTATACACATCACACATCCTGCCATGTGACTATCGCGGATGCACACATCGCAATATTTGATGCCAAAACGTTGATAATATTGATGCCAAAAATATTTATGCGTTGTCAAAATTAATGTACTGTGAGTGTTTTATGATGGGCGCTGGCTGAGGAAGCGTGTTTGGAGAAGTTTGTGAGGATCAGTGATGTTTATGTACACATTGGAAACACGATTGCTTGTTGTTCTGACAGAGGAACTGTTCACTGATGACATCGAGAACACCTTCAGATCAGAGTTTGCACACATTCAGAATGTTTTTATTTTTCAGTTGTATTTTGGTGTTTATTAATTTTGAAGGAATCCATACAGTAGTTATATGCAGTCCTTTGGCATCTCACTGTGGTCTTGCTTTTGTATGGCAGGTTGACTTTTTGCTTATTTGGGTAAAGGCACAATATGTAATTTTTCCTGAGCTTGCTTTATTCAAAACAAAGCACACAGCTTGATGACGCCTTGATTTCAGCTGGAATCATGCTGAGTCTCTTAATGAGTCATGGTGTGAGCTGCATAACGTGCAATAAAACAGAGTCTCATCTCCCATTCCTTTAAAAAGCCAGTTTTATTTTCGTATTTACATTTATGTGATTTGGTGAGATCTTTTATCCAAAGCGACTTACATTGCATTCCAAGGTACACATTTTTCACATTTTGTTAGTTTTGTTTTCCCTGGAAATTGAACCCATGTCCTTGGCGTTGGTTAGCGCCACGTTTATTGTTTGAGCTACAGGAAAGCCTGTAGCTCAAACATATTTAAAATGTGTGTGTGCTGCTGCACATCCCTGTGTGTAATAATCAGAGAAGTGTATGTGCATTGTGCGCCGCCTATAGGCTCATATTACTCACCACGGCCTTTAAATAATACAAAAGTACTGCGCTGTTGACTTTAGAGCAGGTTTAGGTCATCAATGGCACAGTCGCTTTCAGTTCCTCAAAATAGCAACACACCAGCAATGCGCCTGGAACACATTCTAAGTTTTCAGACCAGCACACCCATGGGCGCAACAGATGGCGCAGCGCATTTTGACATTTAAACAATGTGACGCTGACATTAAAATGATAATTGCGCCGGGCTAAACTAGCAAAAAACACTTGCGCCTCTGGCGTCACATTGCGCCGGGTGTATGATGGGGCCCTAATCTGTGCTGAGTTGAGAATAATGATTAGTTTTCTGTTGATGAATGTCTCCAAACAGTTGCTCATCTGTTTAATAAAACATCATATATTAAAGCGCCTTTGATGTTTCCATGGTTTGTACTAAAATAAAACCGGAAATCGATGGTAATGCGAGTATGATGTCATTGATAGGCGATACACCATTACGGTCCGTAGTTCCTGGTTAAAATTGCTTATTTCTCTGGATTTTAAACATTCTTGGAAACATTTGGGATAATGTAAGTAACACAAGTATAACACTGTTCTAGTGGTTTTTTACATATTGTGCCTTTTTGTCACTGTATAACTACAAACCTGATTCCAAAAAAGTTGTACATATTGTGAATAAACAGAATGCAATGATGTGAAGTTTCAGGATTCTAATATTGTATTCTAGAATACAACATAGATGATATATCAGCAGTTAGCAATGAGAAAACAAATCACTTTAAGGAAAATAGTTGTTTCTCACTGTGTGGCACATCCTCTTCTCTTTATAACAGTCTGCAAACGCCTGGGGACTGGAGGAGACAAGCTGCTCAAGTTTAGGAACAGAATTCGTTAACTCCATCTCTTGTCTAATACAGGCTTCTAGTTGTTCAACTGTCTTAGGTCTTCTTTGTGGCATCTTCCTCTTTGCGATGCGCTAAATGTTTTCTTTATGGTGAAAGATCTTGGACTGGGCAGGCTGGCCATTTCAGTCCCTGGATCCTTCTTCTACGCAGCCATGACGCTTGTAATTGATGCAGTATGGTGGTCTGGCATTGTCATGTTGGAAAATGCAAGGTCTTCTCCTCTGAAAGAGACGACGCCTGGATGGGAGCATATGTTGCTCTAGAACTTGGATATACTCTTTTCAGCATTGATGGTGCCTTTCCAGAGGTGTAAGCTGCCCATGCCACACGCACTCATGAACCCCCATACTCATCAGGAGATGCAGGCTTCTGAATTGAGCGCTGGTGAAACAACTTGGGTTGTCTCTGTCCTCTTTAGTCCGGATGACATGAAGGCCCCTGTTTTCTCAAAAAAAGAACTTCAAATTTTTGATTGGACTGACCACAGAACAGTTTTCCATTTTGCCACAGTCCATTTTTAAATGAACCTTGGCCCAGAGGAAAACGCTCTGCGCTTTCTGGATCAGTGTTTAGACATGGCTTCTTTTGCACTTATAGAGTTTAGGCCAACGCAGCAAAGTTAATGGCACGTGTGCATTGTGTTCTCCCACTAATGTTTTCTGGAAGTATTCCTGAGCTCACAAGCAGATTTCCAATACAGTAGCATTCTCTGTATGTGATGCAGTGCCGCCCAAGGTCGAAGATCACAGGCATCCAGCATGGTTTTCTCCTGTCTTGACCTCCACGCACAGAGATTGGTTCCAGATTCTCTGAACTCGTGGGATGATATGATGCAATGTAGATGATGATAACTTCAAACTCTTTGCAGAAGCTTTTCTCTGAGAAACTCCTTTCTTGATATTGCTCCAGTATAAGCTGCAATAAGAGTATTGGGGGAATTCATGATCCTCTGCACCATCTTGACTTCTGAGAGACACTGCCACTCTGAGAGGCTCTTTTATACCTAATCATGTTACCAATTGATCTAATAAGTTGCAAATTGGTCCTCCAGCTGTTCCTCTTATATGTACATTTAACATTTTTCCAGCCTTCTATTAATATTTGGCATGACATTTCAAAATGTCCTACTTCTCACTATTTGATATGTTATCTATATTCTATTGTGAATAAAATTTTGAATTTGAAATTTTGTAAATCATTGTATTCCTCTTTATTCACACAATTTGTGGCAGTATCCCAACTTTTTGGAATCGGTTTTGTATTTTTGTTTAAAAATAGTAATCGGGTCATTGTTAAGCTTCTTGTTGTAAAAAAACAAAAAATGCCTTGTCCTTTGTCCACCTTTCATTCCTAGAAAAAGGAGCAGAAGGATCTGGAAGCAGAGCTGCCTCGATGGTCCGCTTTTGTTTCCGGCCAACCCACAATCCAACGCCAGGTTCTCTTCTTTCATTTGTTTTCTGGTTTTACTTCATCTCTTATTCATTATAGACTTATTTCCATTCTGCTATGTGTGGATTATTAATTGTGTGTGTTATCAGAAACCACCCTTTGGCGAGAAGGTATTTTCTTATTTCCTGTATGCTTACACATTTTCTTGATTCTCGCCTGTGATTGGTCCTAAGGCTTCTGTATGGCCTGGCCCTCTGCCAACACAAGTCCTCCATGAGTAGCTTCATAGCAATTTGATTTGAAGATGCATCTTGTTGTTCGAAGAACAATTTGGTACTCTGTATGTGGTCATCACTTGGTGTCTAATATACAATAAGTGTCTTGAAGCAAAAATCAGTTGGTGTGTGTGTGTGTGTCAGTATGCAGACAGGAGGTGTGCCAGCTCTAACACATCATGTGCCCCAGCGACATTAGCTGCATGTGGGAGCTTTCCGACACCTTTGCATGTATGCAAATATACTGTACTTACTATTCAGACAATTGTGCACTGACAAAAGTCACTCTACAAGCAAAAATATCTGCACATATGCACTATATCATGACTCAATCACCCACTTATAAGATGCACTCAAGGTCTTTAAATGACTCATATCAGGACTTCCAACACAACTTACTATAAGCGCATGTGTTCCTATTAAGTTGTGGCCTATTTTAAGGAGAACCTCAGTCATGCTTTCTGGAGCATTATTCATATATACACTATATTTAAGATAAGTTTTTAAAAATCATTACGCGCATAGTGGCTTTCTGGGCTTCTACTGTCAGGTATTTTAACCTCATCTTTCCTCAATACTTGACCAAACTCATATTAAACAATTTTTAATTGAGTGTTCTATCAGACCTCTTACACTTTTATCATACTTGAAC
>CM031967.1:28560672-28576133 GCA_018749465.1 Paracanthobrama guichenoti
CTCCTGGCAGTGTTACCTGGCAGTTTTCCTTGCACAGCCACCTCATCAAACTCACTGGGAAACTTCATCCCATCAGATATCCGCTCGCCGTAGGTCAAAAGGTCATACAGGAGCAGACCGAATGAAAATATATCTGCCTGGACATTATAGATGACATTACCTCGGGCAACCTCAGGGGCTCTAAAACCTGTAAGTGTTTAAGACAAGATTAGAATATATAAAAGTACACATCCTCTGTTTGTTTAATTACTGTTTCATAGAGTATTATGGGAAAGTAAGGGGGACCTGGAGTCCCTTCTGAGCTGCGGACGCCCATACTGCAGCAGTACTGTGCTATGCCGTAGTCTGTGATTTTAGCGATGACCTCAGCGTCCGTTTTCAGGTTAAACAACAAAACGTTGTGCGGCTTCAGATCTCGGTAGATAATCATGGAAGAGTGCAAATATCTGTTTGAATACAAAACGTATCACATATACTGTCCTAAAGCTTAAACTTGTATTGAACCCTGAACATTTCTTTAAAGGTGACTAAGTTTTTGCGTGTTGTCTAGCTAGTGTACCCACCTGAGACCATCTGCCACATGCAGTGCTATCCTGTGCTGTAGTTTGCGGCTGAGACTGCCATTTTCATGCTCAAACAGTGAGTCCAGAGAGCCATATGGGGCGAGTTCCATCACGAGAATCTGTGGATTACAACCTGCGGCCAAAAGCCCCACCAGACTGAGGTGACATAGTCGGCCAAGTACTGCCAGTTCCTGGAGACAAATCATTTAAAAAAAAAATACACCAACAATGTACTGATGCTGTAACTTGTACAGCTTGCTTATGTCCCAACCAGGTGAAAGTTAAGACTTGCTTGGTTTCTTTTTCTCTCGCATATCTTACCTGTCGTACCAGCCGATGAACATAAAGCGCAGATGCATGTTTATTAAAAATCTTCACAGCAACTTCTTCGTTCTTGTACACAGCTTTATACACCGATCCGAAACCTCCATCCCCTTTAGTAAAAAACTGTTAGTTTCTACTTGCATTACTTTCTTTCTTGACATTAACAATGAGTCCTACAGATGTCTCTGGCTATGGGTTCACTCGTGTACTAACCCAAGAGATACTCTTTAGAGAGCTCCATCTCCAGCTGCTCTGGATCCAGTATGGTGCTGGACGGCTGGTCGCTCAGTACCAGGTCCGGAGAGATCTGAGAGATGGGCAGAGTACAGCTGGGGTCCTCTGGGTTCACCAGCAAACCATCACAGACAAGCAACCAGTCAGGACAGCAGAGGTGGCATTTAGCACCATTTTATACAGCAGGTTATCAATAACATAGCTGTGTTTCAGAATTTAAACAGAATGGACAGAGACCTGCATTGATGTTAGAGAGTAGATCTTCCAGCAGCATCTTCTGGCAGTTTTGTCCATCGCTAAAGCTGTACAGAGCCCATTTCTTAAGCAGTGTCTCCCCAGTGCCATGGACGTCAGTGGCGAGGAGGCCTGGAAACCATTCCTCCAGCAGAGAGTCAATGTGATCCACCACCTGCCCAAACAACATACGACCTATATAGGACAGAGACTTCATCATTGTTGACATCATCATCGTCATCAACACCATCATCTCCCTGACCATCACATCATTACAACCATCACCACTATAAAATCATCATCTGTCATAATCACCACAATCAAATGCATGACTATCATCATGACCATCACATCCCACCACCATTATCATCACCCCCATCCAGAGGTGGGGGGCTTGACTCAAGTCACAAATTTAAGGACTTGCTTGACTAAGTGAAGAAAATGGCTTGACTTTGACTTGAGAAACAATGACATGAACTGCATGACGTGACAATGACTCTTAACGACTGTAATTATTCAAATACTGCAGCGTGCCAAATACAGAAGGTTCACACAAGTTCGCACTTCCATATAATCAGATATAGTATAGGCAGATATTAGGGCTGCATGATCGAAATTAAACCACACACGATTTGGCAAAGGCTGCGATTATTTTATGCGCAGCTTGTAAATGAAGCACGACTCTCACGCTCTCGCACAGAAACTCCACATATGCCCTGCAGAAGTGCGATAACGCGCTTCGTTCCAGGAAATCCCTATGGGCATCATACCATCACTGTAGCTGAATAAACAGAAGATTGAAACGCTTTGATTAAACATGACTAATAAACACACGACTGCAACAATATAGGGTTTACCTGAGTTCTTCAAGCCTTCTCTGGTATTCTCATGATAATAAAGTGTAAGACTGGAGAACTGTAGGAGACTGTGACTCCCCGAGAAGACAAAGGACACTTTCTGGAAATTAACATCTGAACTGTCTCTTCCGAAATTAGCATCACCATTCGAGACGCAAGTCTCATCCTAATCGACATCTTTCTCTATTGACCCCCTCTCCCCCCAAATCTATATGGTTTAATTTGAACAAGTATCAAAGTATTATACATGTTTGGTATCATTTCAAATGGCTCAGTGTGACTGGTACAAAGGTCTCATCCCCACAGAAGTAAAGCAAAAGGTAACAAAGGTTTTAAGAGTTCGAGATATTTTGCCTATTATGATGGTTGTGTCTTCAGCCAATTGGTCTTTACCTCATGTCGTCAATACAGGTCTATAGAACTTGATTAATACTAATTCCCATTGTGAACTCATGTTTACATTTGAAACATCAGTTTTCTATCGTGACCTGGTATAAGTGTTGCAAGAGGTTCAGGGCACGATTTGTAGCTTAAATCATGTCTGAGGACACTCAGCCTCATGTATTTTCAGATCAGGTATGCATGTTTGACTCTTTGCTTCAAGAGCATTTGATGTTATGTATTGATTATTTTTGGATTATGTAATTGGCGTTATACATTTACCTGACTGTGACTAAACTGTTACATTGGTTTATTCTGATTACTCTTTGTATTTTTTGTTACCACAAATCTGTGACCAGGGTTAAGTACATACTAGATCTCGGACTGTATGGAGCATGGGCACATGGCGAGATTCTAGATTTCTAACTAACTGCTCAACTTTAAGTTGTTATGCAGTCGCATTATAGGGGACCAGATAAAATACTTTTGAGATAATACAGCATTATTTTATGGTACTGGCCATAACCTCTGGTTACCGTTTCAGCTTAACTAAGATGTTATATAGTCGATTGTAGGGGGCTACATGGGTACTTTTTAACAATAGCAAACATGGGTGGCATTGTTAAATCGCTTTAGCCATAACCTCTGGTTAATGATCGGGCTGGCGAGTTTGTGATTGTGGGCCCACATAACAGCCGGTGCGAGGACCCTATGCAACTCTGAGAACCGAAGGAATGATTTCAATAAGAGTAAAGAGTTAAATCTAGAATAATCAAATGTGTAGTTAAATTGTTATACAACTGACCTAATAACCAATTGGCATTCTAACCTAAATTGGAGGTCATGATAAAATGAATCAGATAAAGATAAATTGGAATTAAATCACTTTGCCCCGCTGAAAAGACCGAACGTGCAAGAAACCTTCACCCACCAATCGTAAGCCGTCATTGGGACGATTGGGAGGGGCTTACAAAAGTATAGTAAAGTACAAAATCACAGAGCTGTGCTTCACTGACAAGCTGCATGGCGGGTCTGTAAAAGTGAGCTTAGGTTTAAACTCACTTTTGGGTTAAATGTGATTAATCGTGCAGCCATAGCAGATATAATCTGCCTGTAATCAGATATAGTATAGGGTGGTATAGAATATGCGTATTTGGCAGGCTGTCCAAGGGGAGGGCTCTGAGCTCAGAATTTGGCCCCAGTACTCCCCCCGCTATCCCTGGCAGGGATAGGAATAATATACATATGCCTCCTCTCGTGGTGATTGAGTAGATCATCTACTCATATGTGCTGCTCCAGAACTTTGTTAATAAAACATCATTAGAAGAGAATCTGCCACAATTGCTTTTTGTTGGATAAATACTTTGAAATTGACCATATTTATAAAGGTGATTAGCTGTATTCACAATTTACAATTTAATTTTGGACAAGACAATCACAACCTCTTATATTCACACTACCACCCCTAGAGGGAAAGTTCATTTCTATCAGTGATAAAACATCATCATCACAAAACCATCAAAACCACTATTATATCATCATCACATCACTTCCATCATAATCAACACCACATCACCATCATCCAAACCCCACAGCATCATGACATCATCATGTCTAATATACAATTATCATCATCACCCCCACATCACCATAATCATTGCCATCACCTCCATCAATATCATAACCATCATCACCATCACTATTCATCACATCCCCATCACACCTAGGGATGGGACGATTACTGGTTTTACGATAAACCACGCCCAACTCCGGTGGACACGAACTGCGATCACATGACACTAACGGCACAATGGAAGACGAGAGCAATGTTTTGCTGAGCTTTAAAGATAGTGCGGAAAGCAAAACATTGAATAGTCATTTCATCTGCATCCATTGCATATTGTGCCGTTTTACTTCCTTTTCCGGGTCAGAACATCTTGGGCTGCTTCACCAGTGTATAATGTAAATGCAAATATCGGATACGGGTCGCTTTTAAAAGATGATGTAATCGGAATTGAGCATCAAGAACTGCAGTGTAAATGCGGCCTTATTCTCGCGTCTTTTTGAGAAACGGTTTAAAATCGTTTAATGCTTAAACTGAAAAAAGAGACTTAAATCAGGCTTTCTAGTTTCCAAATAACAAGCAGATTTTTTGATGGCAAGCAACCGAAAACCATGATCTCTCTCAAACTCGAAATACTGAAATTGGTTATTTGGCATGGGGCCAGGGTGGGTCAAGCTTCTGATAGGGTGGGCCGGGCCTGAATCAAAAATGAAGACCCAAGACGGCAAGTTGCATTTGAATGAAATGAGAGCGCTTGTCCATTGTGACATGTCATTTGACATTTTCATACTGTCCATCCCTAATCACACCAAACACTGAAAGACTGCTTTGTATGTACTGATTGGGATGTATTCAGAACAGCAGCAACACAGCACGAGTCCACAGTCAATATTGATGAATATGCATCAACTGTTACAGCTTATATTAGTGCATAGATAATATCATACCACAGAAGACCATCTGCATTCTGCACATACCCAGATCAAAAACCATGGGTTACTGCTCAGATCCGCCATAGTCTATGTGCTCACTCTATGGCATTTAAATCTGGTGATCCTGAAGCTTACAAAAAGGCAAGATATGATATTCGTAGGAGCATAAAAGCTGCCAAACTATCCTACAGACAGAAACTGGAAAACCACTAGACTGCACAGGACTCCAGGAAAATGTTGCAAGGCCTAATGCACATCATAGATTACAAAGTCCGGACATTTGCAAACACCACCTCTGCATCTCTGCCTGATGAGCTCAACCTCTTCTATGCACGCTTTGAAGCCCTGAACACAGAGTCCTGGACAACGCTGAGAGTGACCCCTGACGAGGTGGAACAGACATTAACACTAACCCCTACACAGGTTTATAGGTCACTGAGTAGAGTAAACACAAGCAAGGCGGCAGGTCCACATAACATCCTGAGGACGTGTCCTCAGGCTATGTGCTTCAGAACTGACCAGTGTAACCACTGATATCTTTACTCTTTCACTCACCCTGGCTACAGTCCCCTCCTGTTTCAAGTCCACCACTATCATTCCTGTCCCAAAGAAAGCCACAGTCTCCTGTCTTAATGACTACAGACCAGTGGCTCTCACACCAGTTCTCATGAAGTGTTTTGAGAGTCTCATAGAAACATATTCTAAGCATCATACCAGTAAACCCTGGATCCACTACAGATTGCATATAGGACAAATAGATCCACAGAAGATGCTATTTAATTTGCCGTTCACAAAATTCAAACTCATCTGGAAAATAAAGACAGTTATGCCAGACTTTATTGATTACAGTTGGGGATTCAACACTATCATCCCTTCAAAACTCATAACCAAGCTGCATAACCCGGGGCTGCCTTCTGGACTGCGTAACTGGATACGGAGATTCCTCACCAGCAGATCACAACATGTTCGCATTGGAAAACACTCTTCCAGCACCATCACAATGAACACAGGCACTCCTCAAAGCTGTGTACTCATCCCTGTGCTTGTCTCTATGTCTTATCACAGGCAATGATGAGACTGCATACCGGAAAGAAGTGTCAGAACTGGTCACATGGTGTGATGCTAATAATCTCACACTGAATATCAGCAAGACCAAAGAGATGGTCATGGACATGAGGAGCGTGTCTATCAGCCACTACGGATCAGAGAAGCTGATGTAGAGAGAGCGGTCAGCTATAAGTTCCTTGGTAACCAAATCTGTGAGGACCTCAACTGGACGGAGAACACAATGAAACTGGTATTCTGGTTTTCTTTTACATCACTTGGATGGCCAGGTGTGTGTGTGGCGCTTCCCTGGGGAACACATGGCACCAGGATGCACTATGGGAAGAAGGCAAGCCGACAGAGGCAGTGTGACGCTTTGGGCAATGTTCTGCTGGGAAACCTTGGGTCCTGCCATCCATGTGGATGTTACTTTGACACATACCACCTACCTAAGCATTGTTGCAGACCATGAACAGCCTTTCATGTAAACGGTATCCCCTGGTGGCTGTGGCTCTTCCAGCAGGATAATGCTCCTGACACAAAGCACAAATGGTTCAGGAATGGTTTGAGGAGCACAACAACGAGTTTGAGGTGTTGACTTAGCCTCCAAATTCCCCAGATCTCAATCCAATCGAGAATCTGTGGGATGTGCTGAACAAACAAGTCCGATCCATGGAGGCCCCAACTTGCAACTTACAGGACTTAAAGGATCTGCTGCTAACATCTTGGTGCCAGTTACCACAGCACACCTTCAGGGGTCAAGTGGAGTCCATGCCTCGACGGGTCAGGGCATTTTTGGCAGCCAAAGTGGGACCAACACAATGATCGGTGTTAGTGTCATAATGTTATGCCTGATCACTGTATACTTTTGCCATTGTTCATTTTAATAGTATTACTGCTTTGTCTTTTATAGTATATTCTTAAATATTTTATTGTCTTGTCTTTTTATATATATTCTTGTATTTTCTTTTATTAACTTGTCTTTGTAATTTATTGTCTTCCCCTTCTACCCTGTTTTTCTCGTGAGGGAATGAACAAAATAAGAATTTCATTGCACCTAGTGCATATGACAATAAAGAACTTGCACATCATCATCACTCTCACAACCACATCATCAGCAACATCGTTACTATTACAGTTCATTATTTTCACCATGACAACACCTCTATCATAGTCCCCACCATCCTCATCATTACATTACTATTGTTAAATCACATTCGTCATTACCATTACTGTAGTGTTTATAATGGCCCAAACACTGGGATACAACCATGTCTCTGTCTTACCTTTGTGAGAGCAAGGGACGGTGATCTTGATGAAGCTAGCAGAGTTCTCATCTAGAGACAAGGCCTCCACCAGACAGTAAGCATCAGCAGACCAGCTCAGATAGATGCCCTTCCTCCAGTAGATCCGGTTTGGTCTTAATGCTTTCTCTGCAGAACACACACACACACAAATAACCCCCTTACATCCTGTTCATTTGGCAGACACTTGAATCCCAATCAAACCGTTAATATGTATTATATTAGTATGCGAGTATTCCTTGGGAATCAAACTTATGACCTTGCCATGGCTAGCACAATGTTCAACCAGTTACAGGAATCCTTTATGCGACTTCCAGAGCTTGTGTTGTGTTACCTCTGCCGTGGAGCAGGAAAGCAGACACTTCCAAAAGACGGCTGATCTGTCTGGACCAGTATCCCATGGGGAAGTACGGCATCTCATAGAGCCGAACGATCACCTCTGAATTCTCACAGTGAGGGAGCTCAATCACTGGCCTGTGATCTGACAGGCTGGGCACATATCAAACACAAACAATTAAAACCATTCGACTTATACATTTCATACAAAAAAAGGGTCCTATCGCTACCTGCTAGGTATAAGTAACTGGTCATCTCCAAAGGGCAAGGCTATTTGAAACTTCTCCAGTAGTTTGAAGTACTGAGTCAGATGATTCTTGGGGAAACAGCGACGTGTGTCCAGAAACGTCTCTACAGCAGAGCGCTGCACCACTCCTCTAGTGCTGTCCCACTGACCACTGCTCTTCAGTGTCAGCGTCTGTTAACCAACACAACAGATGAGACGTTACTGCTGTGAACGTGTGAGTGTGTCAAAATGAGGAGTTAGGTGTGAGTGATAACCTGTGAGATGACGTCACAAAGCCATTGTGGGTCAATGAAGTACAAATCTTTTAGCTGAAGCACTGGATCGTCAAAGTGCAGCAGGACACCTGGAGACAAAAACAGACAAGAGGGCCTGTTTATGCCAGCAAGTGATCACATTTCAAGTACACATTTTTAGGTAAAATAGAGCACCTCCTAGTGGTCATTATATAAAACACAAGGGAGATATACCTACATATGATACTGGTAGATACTGCTTAATGTCTTAAAAGCTGTAACTAAAAACGCACACAAGCTTAACAGAAATGTTTCTGATAGGAGTGTTTTCCAACACAATGATGGAAATATTAATGTGTCTAAAGCTTAATTTTCCATCAGACTCTCAATAAGCTATACGCAGTTGGCGGGGGGCGCTTGTTTAAGCAGCAATGGAGGCAAAACACAGAGAGAAATTTCAGTGGAGAATTCAAACAAAACAAACAGAAGGAAAGAAAGAAAGAAAAGAACAGTGTGGGAGCGTTTCAGTGGAGTAGTTAACCAGGACGAATCAACAGATGGGCATGTGACGGCTGTGAAGCCACATGAATTTATAGTGTGTGCGTGTGTGTGTGTGTGTGTGTGTGTGTTTGCGTGTGTGTGTATGCGTGTGTGTGTGTGTGTGTGTGTGTGTGTGTGCGTGTGTGTGCGTGTGTGTGCGTGTGCGCGTGTGTGTGCATGTGCGTGTGCGTGTGTGTTTCCAGCACTGCAGCTTCCTGAACATAGTAACATTCCAATGACAAGTCTGGATGGAGTAAAGCCTTTGTTTAGGCTATTAAGGAAATTAAAATAAAAGTTAATGTAAAAGCAGCATACTTCAGTGTATTATGATTCATATCACGCTTAACATTTAGAATAATTGTGATGGGACGATCATGTATGGGTTGGGTTCGAATATCTAAATAAGGGGAAACCATAGGGTGGAGGGTGGATGATTTACTCTGAACACAGGATTTGTGTGATGTTAGAGTTGATCCGTGCATCTCTAGTGCACAGGACGTTTTATGAGAACGCTTACAAACGAAAGAGAACAACTGAATCCCTTCAGGAACAGCCCTTCCACAAGTCAGTTAGAGAAGGGAACATTCAATGGTCACTTCATGAAAGGAATTCATTAAAAAAAAAAAAAAAAAAAACTCTTGAAATTGGCGCCTGAAGGACGTTTTGTCTGTCTTGAGCCAAGGATTCCAACGATCAACACTCAAGTGTGTGTGTGTCTGTGTGTGAGAGAGAGAGAGATCTATCTATCTCCAAGGAAACAAGTTTCAGCCCCCACATATCAAGAGGTGGCCAGGCTGAACCCCAATGCTTTTAACAAGAGCTGTTTATTCACGCGACACAATAGAGGCTTTTAAAAATTTGCATCAAAAAGACGGTTTCTCTTTTGTGACCGTGCGGACGATGCGTGTACAACAGCGAAATTGAGTGAATTGAGCACTTGGAAACAAACATCCACTAGATGGTGCGCACGTGCCGAAACCGTCTTTCCGCGCTCAAAAGGAGTACTTTCAAAGGCTTGCACGTGCATCTGTGCGCGAGCCGCGAGGCGGAGCGGAACGTAGAAAGTGAAGTATATCCACGACTTTACCAGTTGTATTTCAAATTTGAGCTTGATCTTCAGAAATGCTTGGGAAAATGTAGCTTGTGTGGACGCTACCGCACTACTTGATCAACAAAACAGCTTCACTACTGAAAAGCTATTCGATTGAGAAAACAGCGACGCTACCACTACACTATTGAAAAATTTAGTTAAACTAGTAATGTCACTATTTGTAGCGACGCTACTGCCCAGCACTGGCAACTGTGGTTTTTATTAGTAGTCTATTCTTTTTTATAGAATAGACCATTAATGAAATATATATTAATTGTTAAAAAAAAACATCTCTTTTCACATTCGTCTTGACCCCCTCATGGCCCCCGTGGTGCCGGCCCTAGAAACACCTAAATATTGGACATAAACAGCAACAGGAAGATATCAGAAAGAGTTTCAGGAGTGAAGCAACTCTCACCGGCCTCGCTGAGGAAGTGGATAGCGTGGGGTAACTCTCCCTCCTCTAACTGCAGCTGTGTTTCCTGTATGATTTCAAGTAGTCTGCTGTGCATGAGCACTGGGAAATCAGCCGGCACATGTGACCTCTCCTGCAGAAATCTCCTCTCCAGCTCCACATAACAGTCTGGAATCAGCTGCCCCATTACCGGCTGACCCTGGATCTGCCAAAAGCACAGACACGATTCATTAAATAAATGCAAAGCGGTTCCGGTGACGTCACTGAAGTGATGGCAGCTTGAAAGATCGGTTCTCCAACAAAGTGATTAAACCATTAGATACTATTATTATTATATACTATTATCATCGCCATGGAAGAGGGTGAAAACAAAAGCAATTGCTGCCACAACTTCATTACTTAAAAAGATTAGGCAGGAGAGACTTAATAAAATACAGCAACATTTAAACCGCATTTACACTGCAGATCTTGACGCCCAATTCTGATTTGTTGAATATATAAGTTTTTTTAACAACAAGCTTACATCTTTTAAAAGTGACACATATCCGATGTCTGCATTTACACTTAAAACTACACTTAAAGGTAGATGTACTGACCCAGAAAAGCTTAGGCTAGAAAGGAAGTAAAAACAGCGCAATATGTAATGGACGCAGATTAAATGATAACACAAACTTGTGCTTTCTGCCACCATCTTTAAAAATGTTGGGTTGAGCCTACGGCCTAGGTGTGTTCAATTAGGGTCGGAGCTAAACTCTGCAGGACAGTGGCCCTCCACAAATGATGTTTGTTAAAAAAAAAGTTGAAAATTGGGTTAAAACAAGCCAAATTAACAGACTGATAATACATGAAGGAGAAATGGGAACAGGAAGGCAACCTGAGCCTTTCAGTTGAGGAGTGGGAGAATACACATCACGGTGGTTTAAAACTACACAACTTTTGTTCTGGAGAGAGTTTCCTTGGAAGGGCGTAGCTAGAGTTTTCTTCACACCTGATCAGATGTAATCCTCGCATAGATTGAGTTGCTGGTGAAGGTGTGGCGTTAACAAGGCAAATAATTTCCATATTGTACTTATTACAGAAACACTTTATAAGAATACATAGATCATTGTGTTAATATTGTGTTGGTCCCACTTTTGCTGCCAAAACAGCCCTGACCCGTCGAGGCATGGACTCCACTAGACCCCTGAAGGTGTGCTGTGGTATCTGGCACCAAGATGTTAGCAGCAGATCCTTTAAGTCCTGTAAGTTGTGAGGGGGGGCCTCCATGGATTGGACTTGTTTGTTCAGCACATCCCACAGATGCTCGATTGGATTGAGATCTGGGGAATTTTGAGGCCAAGTCAACACCTCAAACTTGTTGTTGTGCTCCTCAAACCATTCCTGAACCATTTGTGCTTTGTGTCAGGAGCATTATCCTGCTGGAAGAGCCACAGCCACCAGGGGATACCATTTCCATGAAAGGCTGTACATGGTCTGTAACAACGCTTAGGTAGGTGGTACGTGTCAAAGTAACATCCACATGGATGACATACACAACAAACTGAGATGCGCTGTGTATTCTGACACCTTTCTATCAGAACCAGCATTAACTTCTTGAGCAGTTTGAGCTCCAGTAGCTCGTCTGTTTGATCGGACCACACGGGCCAGCCTTCGCTCCCCACGTGCATCAATGAGCCTTGGCCACCCATGACCCTGTGGCCGGTTCATTGTTCCACTGTTCCTTCCTTGGAGCACTTTTGATAGATCCTGACCACTGCAGACCGGGAACACCCCACAAGAGCTGCAGTTTTGGAGATGCTCTGACCCAGTCGTCTCCGACCCATCACAATTTGGCCCTTGTCAAACATCCTTACGCTTGCCCATTTTTCCTGCTTCTAACACATCAACTTTGAGGACAAAATGTTCTATCACTTGCTGCCTAATATATCCCTGGTCATAATGCTATGCCTGATCTGTGTTTATGTTAAACAGTCATAAAAGTGTAAAGAAATTTGTATGGTTTCAGAAAACTTAATATATAGACTTTATTTAGACTATTTATAGACTAGACTATTTATATTGACTACTTTTAAGATGTTTTACTGGTTATTAATATCATTGATAATATTTTCTAATAAGTGCCATGAAAAACTGAATTTGTAAATCACCTTAAATTCAATGATCTCTCTGTAGATGGCTTTGCGTAACCTGTTGATGGACTCGGACTCCTCACAGGCACAGAGCATGTGGTTTTCTTTGATCGCTGGAAACCCGGGCTGTGACAGCAGCTCCTCTCGCAGCTTCAGAACACACTCCTGTAGGTGGCGCTCTTCACACACATCCGCATGAGTTCCAACTACAATCACAGGAGACTGTCCAGCTACAGCCTGAGAGAAACAGGTTTTTTTTTATTTAAATATGCAAATCATGTAATTTTAAAACCTAAACCTAGGACTAAAGGAAAATCTACTTTTTTGCGCAACATTTCCAAAATGGTTTACTTTGGTTGTACAAAATTCCTGAATCAGGGAAGTCAGACTTGTAATTGCAATATTTCCCAAAGTGTATGTTAGTTTGGTCACGTTATTTTTTACATTTTAGGTGTGAGTCTTTTTAAAACTATACTATATAGCATCTTGGCAGCATGACTGTTTATATTATCGCAAAATTTAAACGATATAATTGCACAGCTCTCTATATGAAGATGGATATATTGTACACATTATTGCCTGTTTTTGCATTATTTATGCATTTATAACAGCAGGTTAAAGGAACATGTTGACTTTTTGGGACTTTGGCTTATTCACCATATCCCCCAGAGTTAGATAAGTCCATACATACCATTCTCATCTCTGTGCGTGCCATAACTCTGTCTGACGCACCCACTGCTAGCCTAGCTTAGCACAAAGACTGGAAGTAAATGGCTCCAGCTAGCCTACTGCTCAAAAAGTGATAAAATAACACCAACATTATCCTATTTACATGTTGTGATGTGTATAATCATAGCGTGTACAAATCACAAGGTTACATGAGACACAGCCATCTTATAAACGTATACATACTGGGGACTATATTCTCAGAAGGCGATGCACTGCTACTTCTGCAGAGTGCGGAGTGATTTGTTAGCAGCACCTGAGAAGCACCATGGTGAGGAGTTTAGAGTTCACTCAGAGTTGGAGTAATAGAGTCAGCAATTACTAGATAGCTTACAATCATGGGTGTTCGCTGTATTGTAAAGAACTGCGACAATAAACGGGAGAGGAAAGGGAATACCATGATATTTCATAGAATTTCAATCCAAAACGCTGACTTGATGAATCTATGGCTGCTTGCTCTGGATATAGATCCAAACACACCTGTAGCCATCATCGAGTGCCATCGCGTTTGCTCAGAACATTTAACTGAGGATGACTATTTAGAAAAAAAAATGGAATTTGCCACATGGACCATGAAACGTGTGCTGAAGGATACGGCCATCCCATCGGTAGTACAGACAGGGCAATGTGGATCACCTGCGGCTGCTTTAAGTGTTCCGTTATGTTTTTAGATGACTAGCCGACTGTAACAGTGCCATATGCTAGATCTAATGTAATGTTAGTGACACTATTACATAAATAGGGTGGTCACTACTGTATTGCAGTTGTTCCCCTGCTCCATGTATCCCCTGTAATGTTAGCATTGTGTTGTCACGAACGCGCTGTCACAGTAACAAATGAGCGGAGGTAATTCAGCGTCTTGTCTATCAGCTTCCAAAGTTTGTAACTCCTCGTCTGTGTATTCTGGCTCAAAACGATTTGGTTCTGGATTTTGGTTTGATACCAAGTAAAAATCATCTGACAATTCCTCAAAGTCAGCCATGATCAACAGTCACGTTCGTTACAGCTACCTAGTCACGTTGGTTTTGTTGACGGAAGTAACAACGGTGCTTCTCAGGTGCTGTGAGCAAATCACTCCACAGAAGTAGCAGTGCTTCGCCTTCTGAGAATATAGTCCCCAGTATGTATACGTTTATAAGATGGTTATGTCTAATGTAACCTTGTGATTTGTACACGCTATGATTATACACATCACAACATGTAAATAGGAAAATGTTGGCATTAATTTGTCACTTATTGAGCAGTAGGCTAACTGGAGCCGTTTACTTCCAGTCTTTGTGCTAAGCTAGGCTAGCGGTGGGTGCGTCAGACGGAGATGAGAATGGTATGTAAGGACTTATCTAACTCTGGGGGATACGGTGAATAAGCCAAAGTCCCAAAAAGTCAGCGTGATCCTTTAAATGCATTCATGTCGAGTCTGAGCTGCATTAAAGTCTGTATAAAGCCCTATTGTGTCTTATTATTGTAATTGAATTTAATGATTAAAATGTAAGAATTTTGACATAAAAGATGATTCATACATTTAATTAGGTTAGAAAAAATGGCTTTATAAAGGTAAAATGCCCATAAAAGGTAAATGTACCATGATATAAAATGAAAAAAAGAAAATGTTGTAAAACTTACTTTAATGTTAAAGAGCCAGGGTTTTATGGCATCTATCTCACTGGGTCCTTTCTTCAGGTCATACAGCACTAGATAGAGCGCCCTGGAGCTCATGAAGTGAGGGTATAACCCACTGCATTCTTCAGCACCTGCACAATAATAGAAAACCTGCAGTTTCCTGATGATATTTTTCCACAATTGATTTGCTGCTAGCTTTGTGTAGATGCTCACCAGATAACTCCCAAACATTCAGCTGAATGTTCCTCTTTTCTTTGTTCCTTACGGCCCAGTTTCGGACGCTGACGGCGATGGTGTGCTTATCAGATCGCCACTGAGAGCGCTTGAGTTTCATCAGCTGCTGAATCAAAGAGCTCTTCCCGCTACACGGGCCGCCCACCACGATGAGCTTCATGCGATAATACGGAACAGCTTTCTTCAGACGCTGCTGCAGGAACCTGTAAGAACCACAGCGATCGCATTATTACTCAGCGTCACAGACTCCACAAGCCACAGCGATCGCATTATTACACAGTTACAGACTCCACGAACCACAGCGATCACATTATTACTCAGCGTCACAGACTCCACGAACCACAGCGATCACATGATTACTCAGCGTCACAGACTCCACGAGCCACAGCAATCACATTATTACTCAGCGTCACAGACTCCACGAACCACAGCGATCGCATGATTACTCAGCGTC
>CM031967.1:28581725-28591929 GCA_018749465.1 Paracanthobrama guichenoti
ACTTAGCTAAAATAATATAAACTATATAAAAGGTCATACAAATAAGCTTTAAAATCAATAAATAAAGCTAGAAAAATGACTACATGAGCTTAAATGTTCAAATCTCTCTATATATCAACTAAACTAACTTCATGACTTTTACTTGCACTGTCGTTTTAAGTTGTCCTCTTTCATAGACGGCTCTTTTCTTCCTCCTGTGTAAATTTGTAATGTTTCAATCATGTAATATTCTGCAGAAGAGAGAAATGAATCTCGCTGCTTCTCTCGCGAGAAGTGAATCTCAGTTCCACTGATCCACAGCATCTGATTGGCTGTTCACTGCTGATGTCACAGCTAAACTGCTAAACTCAGGATCAAAGCCTGAGGTGACAGAGAAAGCTGATGATCAGCATCATGGGACCAACAAAGCCTGAATTGATTGGTTTGGTTTTGTCAACTCGAAACTAATCCTGTAACCCTGTAAACTACCATCATGGTACAGGCCCCTGGTCTAGTGTTGATGTTGTAACCCACTGTTGGTGAGTTTTCTGTTTAGCCATGTAAGTCCAGAGGCACTGGAGGCAAACTTGCAAACCCAAATGCAGTTAATTCAAAAGATCCAAAACATAAAACAAAGACTTGGCTTGCATGGCTCACCAGAAACCTCACCAACAGTGGGTTACAACATCAACACAAGACAAGGTCACATGGCAAACATGAGGGCTTAAATACACAAGGACTAATGACTAGACAAGACACACCTGTGAACAATGATTAACCAATGGACCAATGACAGAACAGGACACCAGATCACACGAGGGCACGGGAACCACATGACAAACAGGAACACATGACAAAACCAGGAAACATGAACAAGACTGAGAAATAAAAGACATGCAGCATGAACATGAACAAAACCATTACACTTGGTAACTAAATTAAATAAGTTGAAGTAGTAAAATTACTAAAACCAAAATAAATTAAATCTATATAGAAATATTAAACTAATTAAAACAACAATGGCAAAACTGAAAAAGCTGATTCAAAATATTAATAAATACTATAATAGCATATACATAATAGTAAAATAACACTGGTCTAAAACAATTACTAAATAGATCTTTGCCTATTGACTAACATTAACATTTGATTCATATTTGCGCACAGAGTTAGACTCACTGATTTGGTTGACTGAAGCGATGAAAGTTTCCATCTTGAGACATTCAGTGAGGAAGTTGTCTGAAACCATTTTAACCTGATTCTTACTGACATCTAAAACTTTCAATTCAGCCAGAAAGAGAGGGAGAGACAGTTCTGAGATCTGATTGCTGAAAAAAAACAAAAAACAAAATGTTTACTGTTGATTTGTGCATACAACCTTTTCCCACTTATGTATATCTTATAACAATTATAAGAAGAACAAATTAAAGAAATTATCTATAATAGCGAATTATCCCATAATATACCCCTCCAACGAGAGCTCCTCCAGTTTGTCCATGGCCTGACTCAGCTGGAAGGGGAAGACGGTGATCTGGTTGAAGGAGAGGTTGAGTTGGCGTAAGGTTGGACTGCTCACCGTAGGGTCCAGCAGCAGAAGTGGACCAATGCAGTTGCGTGACACGTTGAGCGTGCTCAGTGCGGGTAAACGCAGGAGCTCTCCAGGAAGTGACTGCAGTTGGTTACCTTGGAGATCTAGACGGGTTAGACTTCTTAAACTCTAAGGAAAAGAAAACACAACATTTTAAACATATTATTATTATTATGTAACTATACTGTTATGTTACTGTTATGCTAGTAGAAAATGTAAATATAGCTGCAAGCAGCAAAGCACAACAGAAGCAAACAAGGAAGCTATCAGCAGACCAACTGCAAAAATGAGTCAAGACATTTGGAGACAAAGGTTGAAAACCCATAAATACGATGGGCCCTATTTTAACGTTTAAATACTGACTCATCAGGTTGTGCATTGTAATATGCAGAGTGTACACGCGTTGTGCACCACTATAGGCTCATATTACTAACACAGCCTTTAAATAACACAAAAATACTGCACTATTGACTTTAGAGGTTTGTGTTGGTCAATGGCGCAGTCGTTTTCAGTTCCTCAAAATAGCAACACCAACAATGCGCCTGAACACACCTGGTTTTCAGACCAGCACACCCATGGGTGAACAGATGCGCCAGTGCATTTGACATTTAAACAACGTGAGGCTGGACATGAACATGATAACTGCGTCGGGCTAAACTAGCAAAAAACACTTTGTGCCTGGCATCGCATTGCGCCGGGTGTATGATAGGACCCATTGAGTTGTAATGAGATATAATTGCTTAAAATATAATTTCATTACAATTTTGTCCTGAAATCTTTTGTGTACCTTCATGGTGTCAAAGACACATACTGAGTTTTGTAATGATATGCCAAAGCATTTGTAAAATACAGCAATATGCAAAACCATTGCATTTATAGCTTTGTAATTAAAAATGATGGCTATGTTTTTCAAGGTACATCAATGTCATAATGGACTATGATAGCAACAGAGACAAAGACACGGCATGCCATTATACACATAATCCTGCTGGAAGAGCCACAGCCACCAGGGAATACCGTTTCCATGAAAGGGTGTACATGGTCTGCAACAATGCTTAGGTAGGTGGTACGTGTCAAAGTAACATCCACATGGATGGCAGGACCCAAGGTTTCCCAGCAGAACATTGCCCAAAGCATCACACTGCCTCCGCCGGCTTGCCTTCTTCCCATAGTGCATCCTGGTGCCATGTGTTCCCCAGGTAAGCGACGCACACGCATCCGGCCATCCACGTGATGTAAAAGAAAACGTGATTCATCAGACCAGGCCACCTTCTTCCATTGCTCCGCGGTCCAGTTCTGATGCTCATGTGCCACTGTTGGTGCTTTCGGCGGTGGACAGGCGTCAGCATGGGCTATGCCGCCCCATACACAACAAACTGAGATGCTCTGTGTATTCTGACACCTTTCTATCAGAACCAGCATTAACTTCTTGAGCAATCTGAGCTCCAGTAGCTCGTCTGTTTGATCGGACCACACGGGCCAGCCTTCGCTCCCCACGTGCATCAATGAGCCTTGGCCGCCCATGACCCTGTGGCCGGTTCACCACTGTTCCTTCCTTGGAGCACTTTTGATAGATCCTGACCACTGCAGACCGGGAACACCCCACAAGAGCTGCAGTTTTGGAGATGCTCTGACCCAGTCGTCTAGCCATCACAATCTGGCCCTTGTCAAACTCGCTCAAATCCTTACACTTGCCCATTTTTCCTGCTTCTAACACATCGACTTTGAGGACAAAATGTTCACTTGCTGCTCAATATATCCCACCCACTAACAAGTGCCGTATACATATATATATACATACATACACACACACACACATTGTAGAAACATTACAGAATGGGTCTTGAATACTGTTCAATGTTGACTTTAACATGCTGCTTTGATAATACTGTCAAAATGTTTCCACACACCTGACAGAGAACACTGGGAAACTCTGATAGACTGTTGTTGCTCAAATCCAGCCGAAGAAGGTTTTCAATCTGTCGCTTGAGAGAGCTCACATCCATCAAACAGGACAGATCGCTCAGCTCATTCCCTGATAGGTCGAGCAGATGGATGGGGTCTTTGTCTATGGCCAGAGGAAGAGCACCAGGAGTCGAGCTTTCAATGAAACCCTGCCCTGTAGAGTTAACACAACAAAAGACAATGAAAAAGATGATGGGGAGAAAGTTGTAGAACTAGTTCACATGTCTGACAGCATTTTATAGAGTATGTACCTCTGGTGTTGTGAGAGCTAAACCGCTTATGCAGAGGGATGCTTTGATCTGTCTCACGATGGCTTCCCTGTACAAAGACCTTAAATTAAAGACCCTCATTGTTAAAATCCAAGCACACAGCCCACCAAAAGTGCATCTGTTTGATCTGGTACCTCTGAATTGGCACGTCTACGTCGACTGTGATGTCTCCAAGAAGGTTTCCTTCTCACTTCTGGTGAATCGCTGGAAAGCAATAATCCATGTGGTGATCCATCACTCCCTATGGAACAATGGAACGTTCATTCTTCCAGATAAATAATGTTATAATATTGTGAGTGTGATTTTCTTGCTGTGAGACAATTAACATTATTAAATGAATAACAGGATATGCAGATTGACTAATCAACTTCATTGCAATAAATAATTTGATTCTGAATAATCCAATAATTATTAATACATCCAAACTTTTTCATCTTATCGTGAGGTTGAATAGGCAATGCAAAAAATGACCCACATCCAACGAAATGACATTTCCATGAGAATCGTCTTACCGTCACTCTCCAAGTCATCAAACATGAAGACCAAGCTTTCATCGAAGGAAATGTGCGAGTCGTCACTTTCCTCGTCCGTAAAATATCCTGATGTGCTGACATCACTCTGTAATCTACTAACTCCCAAAAACCCTTTCCTCCTCTGGAGTGACAAGATCTGTCTGGCCAAACATTGACCTTTACCAAGAGAGATTTACCACAAAGAGTTACAATCAACACACATGCTAGTTATTGTTATGTATAATTAAATTCCCCACATACTTATAAAGTAATGACAAACTGATACTCTAGAAGCCACAAGTCAAGTGACAAGTGATTTCAACTTCAAATGAAAAAAGTGTGGTTCATTTTACTGAATGTGCATGTGGCAAGCAGGACGGGGCGGTGGCGCGATTGCTAACGAGTGTCACGCCACACCGGTCTCGAGTGTCTCATGGAGGAGTTCCGGATTGATGAAAGGAGGAGCGATGACAGTGAAGGACGAGAGAGGACCAGGCCTGGGACATTTAAGTTATGTTTTGTTTATGTGTGTGTAGGAGTCGTCCTGCTATTCATATTTAACATGTTTAGAACATGGCTTAGAGATCTCTATTGAAGAAATGTATGCCAAACTAAATATATGCCAAACTTCAAACATTAGGCATTGCCAGATCTTGTGAATTGACTCACTGTTCTTGTTGCTGGTTGGAGTTTGAGTCCTGCACTCAGACAGCAGAGCGCCGAGCCATGTTGCCTTCATTTGTCCGAGGCGGAAGCTCCCAAGGCACAGAGCGTTGTTCGTGTGGTCCAGACCCAGACGGCCGAGCAGGAGGGTGACCGCAGGGTCATCACCCCTCCTGACACACACGGTCAGAGCTCCACGTAACTGCTGCTCATGAACACCTGCAGAAACTAGCAGCTCCAGCAAGGCCAGAGGAGCCCCCCGATCACAAACCTGCACAAATACAGCCACATGTTCTTCACTGCTAGCAATAAAGATCCTGTTATTTTGTTAGTCAAGCTTTCTTGAATAAAGGTAGTGGAATGAATCCAAGCGGATGCTGCACACTGTTTGATAAGAGACCCCCTGATATGACTGTAAAGCATTTTGGGTGTACTACTGTAGTACATAGTTAAGTGATTGCAGGGCTCGACATTAAGCTTTATCATGAGTAAATCTGCCATTCACTTGTCTGAGTAATAAAGTTGCTTGTCCAAAAAATTATTTTTTTGTGGTGTAAATCTAATTTATTCTGGAACAATATTCTCATCCATGTTCTATCAGCTTTGACATATTTAAATCTGCATATTTGTGATATTTACCCCGAGGGCTGAATGTTGGGGAAAAAAATGATACTTGAATGATTTCTTAATGAGCGAATCATTGAGTCATTCATTCAAACGATTCGTTCAAACAGCTGATTCATTCAAGAATGAGGCAGTTGTTTGTGAATGAGTCACTGAATCTCTGACTCAACCAATTCGTTCAGTTATGAAAACACTGTTTCTGTGAGATGCGCCATGTTTCTGCTGTAATCTTTGTTTGGAGCTATTTTCTCTGCTGAAATTTTGCTTGAATTTTGATGTTAACTGAGTTTCTTTGTGTGTGTTTGCCTCATTTGTTTAGATTTCTCCTCAAGAGGCTGCGCGAGCCTCAACAGCGCAACCTTGTTACGGTCAGTACATTATATGTTAGCCTACACACCGATTAGGCATAACATTATGACCTAATATTGTGTTGGTCCCCCTTTTGCTGCCAAAACAGCCCTGACCCGTCGAGGCATGGACTCCACTAGACCCCTGAAGGTGTGCTGCGGTATCTGGCACCAAGATGTTAGCAACAGATCCTTTAAGTCCTGTAAGTTGTGAGGTGGGGCCTCCATGGATCGGACTTGTTTGTTCAGCACATCCCACAGATGCTCGATTGGATTGAGATCTGGGGAATTTGGAGGCCAAGTCAACACCTCAAACTCGTTGTTGTGCTCCTCAAACCATTCCTGAACCATTTGTGCTTTGTGGCAGGAGCATTATCCTGCTGGAAGAGCCACAGCCACCAGGGAATACCGTTTCCATGAAAGGGTGTACATGGTCTGCAACAACGCTTAGGTAGGTGGTACGTGTCAAAGTAACATCCACATGGATGGCAGAACCCAAGGTTTCCCAGCAGAACATTGCCCAAAGCATCACACTGCCTCCGCCGGCTTGCCTTCTTCCCATAGTGCATCCTGGTGCCATGTGTTCCCCAGGTAAGCGACGCACACACACCCGGCCATCCACGTGATGTAAAAGAAAACGTGATTCATCAGACCAGGCCACCTTCTTCCATTGCTCCGTGGTCCAGTTCTGATGCTCACGTGCCACTGTTGGTGCTTTCGGCGGTGGACAGGGGTCAGCATGGGCACCCTGACTGGTCTGCGGCTATGCCGCCCCATATGCAACAAACTGAGATGCACTGTGTATTCTGACACCTTTCTATCAGAACCAGCATTAACTTCCTGAGCAATTTGAGCTACACTAGCTTGTTTGTTTACCACACAGGCCAGCCTTCACTACCCACGCACCCACTAGCATGTGCCATGATGAAGAGATAATCAGTGTTATTCACGTCACCTGTCAACAGGTCATAATGTTATGCCTGATCGGTGAATATTATCCACGATCACTCACCACTTGCGCTAAATGTAATAAAGTCATTCTAGCATTTATTTTTACTGTTGTTGATGTTCTGATCAGGTCAGGCAAGTAACTTCTCTTTCACTCGCCCCTTCATAAAATCCACTCGTCCCGGACAAGCGGACAAAAGTGTTAATGTCGAGCCCTGGATTTTTTGATTGATTAATTAATTCTTCATACAGTTTGCACCCTGTATTTGCAGATATAATTGTCAAATGTGAAAAGAGTAAAAACATAAAAACACCCCCTTTAAAACCACAGCATGAGTAAACTATGAATTTCTGTTGTTGGGAATACTCATATACCAGACCTGATATATGAGCGAATCGCTCTTTGTTTTCTTGTTGATGTCAGCGCCCAGCTTAACGAGACATTCTGCCATGTCCACATCCGCGTCCTCGCACGCTCTCTCCAGCAGCATGTACATGATCTCCGTGTCCGCCACCATCTTAGACAGGCACAGGCAACTCATTCTCTGCAGCTGAAGCCGAACACAAGTGGGATTTATCAGGGGATCTTGCTTTTCTTTGATTTGTTTGAGTCTGAGAGCTTCTAGTTTCATTTTCTTACTTGATCTTGCCGCTGGTCTGCCGTCTTCTCCCGCAGGACCTGAAAGATCTCTTTCTCGAACGCTTCTTTCTGCAGCCATACTGCGGCGCTCGAGCAGGTGTCCAACAACTTCCACACCGCCTGAAATCCCTAATGGCCAAAAACACACACTGTTAGGAACAACAACAAGCCTTTTGATTTTGAACTGAATATAATTGTAGTGAACTACCTTTAGAAGCATGACTGTGTCCTCTTTGTGTTGCCGTACAGAGCTGACCAAAACAGAGGCCAGTACAGGCACCATCGTACGGGACAGCTTCTTCTTAGAGATGAGGTGGAACAGAAGACTAAGAGCCCAGTAGTGAATATCTACAATTGGTAATGAGTTTCAATTATTATACAGTTGTGCTTATGTTTACTTACCCATGCAGACACCGAATGTGTTTTTCCGTTTAAAAACGTGAGACACAAGATAGTGGAATGAAAAGACACGTTTTTAGAATGTTGTGTCATGCGAGATGCTTCAAAAGACACAAGCGTAACGTTTAAACACGTCTGTCTAGCATGTTTGCAAAGAAAAACATTTGAAATGCAGCACGGTGGAACTCAAAAACGCATTCTGTGTGAACGATCCTAAGTGGGCGTTTTTTGGCCAGAATAAGCAATGTGGACCAGAACTTATGTTGACCAATCCTGCCGCACTCGTGTTGAAAACTGAAGCCTATGCGCATCAATCGCCCCCAGGTGGCCGGTCCCAGTACAGCTCATAACCCCGCCCCTCCGTGTTTTCTAATGGACACGAGACAAACTAAACAATCAAATTACACTTCAAATAATTTTTTCCAAAGATGGTTTCTGTCAGTTTAGACAGTTTTTAATCACGATGATTTAATTTCAAGTGTTCGTTCTTTAAATAAGTTTGGTTTTAGTTAGTTATTTGATGCTATAAAAACAGGGGTGTGACGTCAGGATTGACAGCTGAGATTGACGGCTTCTCTGAGTGAAGTTGTCACTGAGGCACTAATGGACTTTTTTCGGGATTTTCGGGAGGAGATTGGAGCTTTAGCTTTAATTTCTACATTTCCATAACTGTTTATTTCACACCGGCATAATGAATTGTTCTGCATCTGCGAGAGTGTGGGCGGGCTTTTGATATCGCGGCTCTACTTCCTGCTCACAACTGCGCAGACTCCGTCCCAAATCTGCGCAAGATGTCAGTGCCATATTCGGACCTCCGGAGGCTTCACTTATCTTCAGCGGAAGGTATTTTATAATCCATATTTTTTTATGGTCTATGATGTCGACACTGAAAAGTCTGGCAATGCGTGGCTGGGATTAGAAGCAGGGGCTTGTGATCTCCAGGCACGGAGGAGTGATTAAACTCACCACGCTCCTGTGGAAACATCTGCAGCGTATGAAGAACCGTGTCTATCGCCCCCTGCTGGCACATGAGGTCAACAGCTCCAGAACAGTCGGCTAGCGCTGAGAGTACACCAAGTCCACACTCCTGAATCTCCTTACTACTGATAAACTAAACACACACGCACACATCAAAATTAAACACTCTACACATTTACTTACATTTTAAATAAAAGCCATATTTCAAGTCCAATTTGATCCTACAAAAAAGATTACAGGTCCAATGCAAGCTAAAGTCTATGGACAGCATTTCTGGCAAAATGTTGACTACCACAGAATGATTTTTTTTTTTTTTGCTTTAAAAGAAAAAAATCTTGTTTACAATAATGAGCTAATAATGGAAATCTATGGGGAGGAGAGGCATTCAAGAGGGCTTTAAAAACAGAAACGTGAAGTTCATTGTTTTTTTAAGAGCTTAAATTTTGCATTTTCAAATGAACTTTCCCTTTAATATGTCATGCAGTTACGGTACTCACCCACTGATATGACACTGATCCAAACCTAAGATCTTGTTAATCTTCAAAAAAACATATTTTTAATGAAACCTGAGAGATTTCTGTCCCTTCACATTTACCACCTGACTGCTGCAGATTCCTTTCGGCGTTGATAGTTTTGACTTAAGCCCTATTCGGACGGTAATTGTTTCTCGTGGGGGTCGTACGGTCATCATTGACAGGGGCTAGTCAGTGATTTTATTGCCGTCTGAATCCAGAATGTCAGTGTTTTTCTCCCACCACCCGTGTAAAAATCCCCGGCCGAATGACCTACTGTTTTTAGACAAACACCAAGGTCCTGTGGGAATTTATTTGCTGTCCGAATCCACATCTCTGAGATTTGTAGAATATATCACTTCAAAATTCATGTTTATATCCTTTTTGACCCCTGCACCGTACGGTTGCACTTCGCTGTAATTTGAATGCATTTTAAAGATCTAGACTTTTATTACTGAAATGCCGGCAAGAATTTACAATAGCAACATATTTCATCACCGCTCAAAAATAAAAGCAAGTAAACATTTGCAATGGGCCGTTATTACAGCACCGATTATATATGTTTATTATTATTATACGATGATTTATATTATATATAAACAAGCAGCATTATGTTTACCTCATATAAATAAGAGGCTGCATTAACAGCCTATCCGCTCATTTCCATGTGGAAGAAAATTAAATCCTTTATTTTGAGATAAAATACGAGACAGAAAACCATTTGAACTATAATATGCCTCTATATATCTTCCTATTTTAAATAATTTTCATAATTTTAAA
>CM031967.1:28721127-28811238 GCA_018749465.1 Paracanthobrama guichenoti
AGTGGAAATTATTCAATTATTACAAAACTAAAAGTCAAAATGAACAAAAATTCAAAATTATGACAGTGGATACTATTACATAAAAGTGGAAATTATTCAATTATTACATAAAGTCAAAATGAACAAAAATTCAAAATTATGACAGTGGATACTATTACATAAAAGTGGAAATTATTCAATTATTACATAAAGTCAAAATGAACAAAAATTCAAAATTATGACAGTGGATACTATTACATAAAAGTGGAAATTATTCAATTATTACATAAAGTCAAAATGAACAAAAATTCAAAATTATGAAATTATTCAATTATTATTCAATTATTCGTAAAGTCAAAATGAACAAAAACTCAAAATTATGACAGTGGATACTATTACATAAAAGTGGAAATTATTCAATTATTACATAAAGTCAAAATGAACAAAAATTCAAAATTATGACAGTGGATACTATTACATAAAAGTGGAAATTATTACATAAAAGTGGGAAATTATTCAATTATTACATAAAGTCAAAATGAACAAAAATTCAAAATTATGACAGTGGATACTATTACATAAAAGTGGAAATTATTCAATTATTACGTAAAGTCAAAATGAACAAAAATTCAAAATTATGACAGTGGATACTATTACATAAAAGTGGAAATTATTCAATTATTACATAAAGTCAAAATGAACAAAAATTCAAAATTATGACAGTGGATACTATTACATAAAAGTGGAAATTATTCAATTATTACATAAAGTCAAAATGAACAAAAATTCAAAATTATGACAGTGGATACTATTACATAAAAGTGGAAATTATTCAATTATTACATAAAGTCAAAATGAACAAAAATTCAAAATTATGACAGTGGATACTATTACATAAAAGTGGAAATTATTCAATTATTACATAAAGTCAAAATGAACAAAAATTCAAAATTATGACAGTGGATACTATTACATAAAAGTGGAAATTATTCAATTATTACATAAAGTCAAAATGAACAAAAATTCAAAATTATGACAGTGGATACTATTACATAAAAGTGGAAATTATTCAATTATTACGTAAAGTCAAAATGAACAAAAATTCAAAATTATGACAGTGGATACTATTACATAAAAGTGGAAATTATTCAATTATTACGTAAAGTCAAAATGAACAAAAATTCAAAATTATGACAGTGGATACTATTACATAAAAGTGGAAATTATTCAATTATTACGTAAAGTCAAAATGAACAAAAATTCAAAATTATGACAGTGGATACTATTACATAAAAGTGGAAATTATTCAATTATTACGTAAAGTCAAAATGAACAAAAATTCAAAATTATGACAGTGGATACTATTACATAAAAGTGGAAATTATTCAATTATTACATAAAGTCAAAATGAACAAAAATTCAAAATTATGACAAGTGGATACTATTACATAAAAGTGGAAATTATTCAATTATTACATAAAGTCAAAATGAACAAAAATTCAAAATTATGACAGTGGATACTATTACATAAAAGTGGAAATTATTCAATTATTACATAAAGTCAAAATGAACAAAAATTCAAAATTATGACAGTGGATACTATTACATAAAAGTGGAAATTATTCAATTATTACATAAAGTCAAAATGAACAAAAATTCAAAATTATGACAGTGGATACTATTACATAAAAGTGGAAATTATTCAATTATTACATAAAGTCAAAATGAACAAAAATTCAAAATTATGACAGTGGATACTATTACATAAAAGTGGAAATTATTCAATTATTACATAAAGTCAAAATGAACAAAAATTCAAAATTATGACAGTGGATACTATTACATAAAAGTGGAAATTATTCAATTATTACATAAAGTCAAAATGAACAAAAATTCAAAATTATGACAGTGGATACTATTACATAAAAGTGGAAATTATTCAATTATTACATAAAGTCAAAATGAACAAAAATTCAAAATTATGACAGTGGATACTATTACATAAAAGTGGAAATTATTCAATTATTACATAAAGTCAAAATGAACAAAAATTCAAAATTATGACAGTGGATACTATTACATAAAAGTGGAAATTATTCAATTATTACATAAAGTCAAAATGAACAAAAATTCAAAATTATGACAGTGGATACTATTACATAAAAGTGGAAATTATTCAATTATTACGTAAAGTCAAAATGAACAAAAATTCAAAATTATGACAGTGGATACTATTACATAAAAGTGGAAATTATTCAATTATTACGTAAAGTCAAAATGAACAAAAATTCAAAATTATGACAGTGGATACTATTACATAAAAGTGGAAATTATTCAATTATTACATAAAGTCAAAATGAACAAAAATTCAAAATTATGACAGTGGATACTATTACATAAAAGTGGAAATTATTCAATTATTACATAAAGTCAAAATGAACAAAAATTCAAAATTATGACAGTGGATACTATTACATAAAAGTGGAAATTATTCAATTATTACATAAAGTCAAAATGAACAAAAATTCAAAATTATGACAGTGGATACTATTACATAAAAGTGGAAATTATTCAATTATTACATAAAGTCAAAATGAACAAAAATTCAAAATTATGACAGTGGATACTATTACATAAAAGTGGAAATTATTCAATTATTACATAAAGTCAAAATGAACAAAAATTCAAAATTATGACAGTGGATACTATTACATAAAAGTGGAAATTATTCAATTATTACATAAAGTCAAAATGAACAAAAATTCAAAATTATGACAGTGGATACTATTACATAAAAGTGGAAATTATTCAATTATTACATAAAGTCAAAATGAACAAAAATTCAAAATTATGACAGTGGATACTATTACATAAAAGTGGAAATTATTCAATTATTACATAAAGTCAAAATGAACAAAAATTCAAAATTATGACAGTGGATACTATTACATAAAAGTGGAAATTATTCAATTATTACATAAAGTCAAAATGAACAAAAATTCAAAATTATGACAGTGGATACTATTACATAAAAGTGGAAATTATTCAATTATTACATAAAGTCAAAATGAACAAAAATTCAAAATTATGACAGTGGATACTATTACATAAAAGTGGAAATTATTCAATTATTACATAAAGTCAAAATGAACAAAAATTCAAAATTATGACAGTGGATACTATTACATAAAAGTGGAAATTATTCAATTATTACATAAAGTCAAAATGAACAAAAATTCAAAATTATGACAGTGGATACTATTACATAAAAGTGGAAATTATTCAATTATTACATAAAGTCAAAATGAACAAAAATTCAAAATTATGACAGTGGATACTATTACATAAAAGTGGAAATTATTCAATTATTACATAAAGTCAAAATGAACAAAAATTCAAAATTATGACAGTGGATACTATTACATAAAAGTGGAAATTATTCAATTATTACATAAAGTCAAAATGAACAAAAATTCAAAATTATGACAGTGGATACTATTACATAAAAGTGGAAATTATTCAATTATTACATAAAGTCAAAATGAACAAAAATTCAAAATTATGACAGTGGATACTATTACATAAAAGTGGAAATTATTCAATTATTACATAAAGTCAAAATGAACAAAAATTCAAAATTATGACAGTGGATACTATTACATAAAAGTGGAAATTATTCAATTATTACATAAAGTCAAAATGAACAAAAATTCAAAATTATGACAGTGGATACTATTACATAAAAGTGGAAATTATTCAATTATTACATAAAGTCAAAATGAACAAAAATTCAAAATTATGACAGTGGATACTATTACATAAAAGTGGAAATTATTCAATTATTACATAAAGTCAAAATGAACAAAAATTCAAAATTATGACAGTGGATACTATTACATAAAAGTGGAAATTATTCAATTATTACATAAAGTCAAAATGAACAAAAATTCAAAATTATGACAGTGGATACTATTACATAAAAGTGGAAATTATTCAATTATTACATAAAGTCAAAATGAACAAAAATTCAAAATTATGACAGTGGATACTATTACATAAAAGTGGAAATTATTCAATTATTACATAAAGTCAAAATGAACAAAAATTCAAAATTATGACAGTGGATACTATTACATAAAAGTGGAAATTATTCAATTATTACATAAAGTCAAAATGAACAAAAATTCAAAATTATGACAGTGGATACTATTACATAAAAGTGGAAATTATTCAATTATTACATAAAGTCAAAATGAACAAAAATTCAAAATTATGACAGTGGATACTATTACATAAAAGTGGAAATTATTCAATTATTACATAAAGTCAAAATGAACAAAAATTCAAAATTATGACAGTGGATACTATTACATAAAAGTGGAAATTATTCAATTATTACATAAAGTCAAAATGAACAAAAATTCAAAATTATGACAGTGGATACTATTACATAAAAGTGGAAATTATTCAATTATTACGTAAAGTCAAAATGAACAAAAATTCAAAATTATGACAGTGGATACTATTACATAAAAGTGGAAATTATTCAATTATTACATAAAGTCAAAATGAACAAAAATTCAAAATTATGACAGTGGATACTATTACATAAAAGTGGAAATTATTCAATTATTACATAAAGTCAAAATGAACAAAAATTCAAAATTATGACAGTGGATACTATTACATAAAAGTGGAAATTATTCAATTATTACATAAAGTCAAAATGAACAAAAATTCAAAATTATGACAGTGGATACTATTACATAAAAGTGGAAATTATTCAATTATTACATAAAGTCAAAATGAACAAAAATTCAAAATTATGACAGTGGATACTATTACATAAAAGTGGAAATTATTCAATTATTACATAAAGTCAAAATGAACAAAAACTCAAAATTATGACAGTGGATACTATTACATAAAAGTGGAAATTATTCAATTATTACGTAAAGTCAAAATGAACAAAAATTCAAAATTATGACAGTGGATACTATTACATAAAAGTGGAAATTATTCAATTATTACGTAAAGTCAAAATGAACAAAAATTCAAAATTATGACAGTGGATACTATTACATAAAAGTGGAAATTATTCAATTATTACGTAAAGTCAAAATGAACAAAAATTCAAAATTATGACAGTGGATACTATTACATAAAAGTGGAAATTATTCAATTATTACATAAAAGTCAAAATGAACAAAAATTCAAAATTATGACAGTGGATACTATTACATAAAAGTGGAAATTATTCAATTATTACATAAAGTCAAAATGACAAAAATTCAAAATTATGACAGTGGATACTATTACATAAAAGTGGAAATTATTCAATTATTACATAAAGTCAAAATGAACAAAAATTCAAAATTATGACAGTGGATACTATTACATAAAAGTGGAAATTATTCAATTATTACATAAAGTCAAAATGAACAAAAATTCAAAATTATGACAGTGGATACTATTACATAAAAGTGGAAATTATTCAATTATTACATATTACGTAAAGTCAAAAGTCAAAATGAACAAAAATTCAAAATTATGACAGTGGATACTATTACATAAAAGTGGAAATTATTCAATTATTACATAAAGTCAAAATGAACAAAAATTCAAAATTATGACAGTGGATACTATTACATAAAAGTGGAAATTATTCAATTATTACATAAAGTCAAAATGAACAAAAAAAATTCAAAATTATGACAGTGGATACTATTACATAAAAGTGGAAATTATTCAATTATTACATAAAGTCAAAATGAACAAAAATTCAAAATTATGACAGTGGATACTATTACATAAAAGTGGAAATTATTCAATTATTACATAAAGTCAAAATGAACAAAAATTCAAAATTATGATGACAGTGGATACTATTACATAAAAGTGGAAATTTATGGAAATTATTCAATTACATAAAGTCAAAATGAACAAAAATTCAAAATTATGACAGTGGATACTATTACATAAAAGTGGAAATTATTCAATTATTACATAAAGTCAAAATGAACAAAAATTCAAAATTATGACAGTGGATACTATTACATAAAAGTGGAAATTATTCAATTATTACATAAAGTCAAAATGAACAAAAATTCAAAATTATGACAGTGGATACTATTACATAAAAGTGGAAATTATTCAATTATTACATAAAGTCAAAATGAACAAAAATTCAAAATTATGACAGTGGATACTATTACATAAAAGTGGAAATTATTCAATTATTACATAAAGTCAAAATGAACAAAAATTCAAAATTATGACAGTGGATACTATTACATAAAAGTGGAAATTATTCAATTATTACATAAAGTCAAAATGAACAAAAATTCAAAATTATGACAGTGGATACTATTACATAAAAGTGGAAATTATTCAATTATTACATAAAGTCAAAATGAACAAAAATTCAAAATTATGACAGTGGATACTATTACATAAAAGTGGAAATTATTCAATTATTACATAAAGTCAAAATGAATGAAAAAATTCAAAATTATGACAGTGGATACTATTACATAAAAGTGGAAATTATTCAATTATTACATAAAGTCAAAATGAACAAAAATTCAAAATTATGACAGTGGATACTATTACATAAAAGTGGAAATTATTCAATTATTACATAAAGTCAAAATGAACAAAAATTCAAAATTATGACAGTGGATACTATTACATAAAAGTGGAAATTATTCAATTATTACATAAAGTCAAAATGAACAAAAATTCAAAATTATGACAGTGGATACTATTACATAAAAGTGGAAATTATTCAATTATTACATAAAGTCAAAATGAACAAAAATTCAAAATTATGACAGTGGATACTATTACATAAAAGTGGAAATTATTCAATTATTACATAAAGTCAAAATGAACAAAAATTCAAAATTATGACAGTGGATACTATTACATAAAAGTGGAAATTATTCAATTATTACATAAAGTCAAAATGAACAAAAATTCAAAATTATGACAGTGGATACTATTACATAAAAGTGGAAATTATTCAATTATTACATAAAGTCAAAATGAACAAAAATTCAAAATTATGACAGTGGATACTATTACATAAAAGTGGAAATTATTCAATTATTACATAAAGTCAAAATGAACAAAAATTCAAAATTATGACAGTGGATACTATTACATAAAAGTGGAAATTATTCAATTATTACATAAAGTCAAAATGAACAAAAATTCAAAATTATGACAGTGGATACTATTACATAAAAGTGGAAATTATTCAATTATTACATAAAGTCAAAATGAACAAAAATTCAAAATTATGACAGTGGATACTATTACATAAAAGTGGAAATTATTCAATTATTACATAAAGTCAAAATGAACAAAAATTCAAAATTATGACAGTGGATACTATTACATAAAAGTGGAAATTATTCAATTATTACATAAAGTCAAAATGAACAAAAATTCAAAATTATGACAGTGGATACTATTACATAAAAGTGGAAATTATTCAATTATTACATAAAGTCAAAATGAACAAAAATTCAAAATTATGACAGTGGATACTATTACATAAAAGTGGAAATTATTCAATTATTACATAAAGTCAAAATGAACAAAAATTCAAAATTATGACAGTGGATACTATTACATAAAAGTGGAAATTATTCAATTATTACATAAAGTCAAAATGAACAAAAATTCAAAATTATGACAGTGGATACTATTACATAAAAGTGGAAATTATTCAATTATTACATAAAGTCAAAATGAACAAAAATTCAAAATTATGACAGTGGATACTATTACATAAAAGTGGAAATTATTCAATTATTACATAAAGTCAAAATGAACAAAAATTCAAAATTATGACAGTGGATACTATTACATAAAAGTGGAAATTATTCAATTATTACATAAAGTCAAAATGAACAAAAATTCAAAATTATGACAGTGGATACTATTACATAAAAGTGGAAATTATTCAATTATTACATAAAGTCAAAATGAACAAAAATTCAAAATTATGACAGTGGATACTATTACATAAAAGTGGAAATTATTCAATTATTACATAAAGTCAAAATGAACAAAAATTCAAAATTATGACAGTGGATACTATTACATAAAAGTGGAAATTATTCAATTATTACATAAAGTCAAAATGAACAAAAATTCAAAATTATGACAGTGGATACTATTACATAAAAGTGGAAATTATTCAATTATTACATAAAGTCAAAATGAACAAAAATTCAAAATTATGACAGTGGATACTATTACATAAAAGTGGAAATTATTCAATTATTACATAAAGTCAAAATGAACAAAAATTCAAAATTATGACAGTGGATACTATTACATAAAAGTGGAAATTATTCAATTATTACATAAAGTCAAAATGAACAAAAATTCAAAATTATGACAGTGGATACTATTACATAAAAGTGGAAATTATTCAATTATTACATAAAGTCAAAATGAACAAAAATTCAAAATTATGACAGTGGATACTATTACATAAAAGTGGAAATTATTCAATTATTACATAAAGTCAAAATGAACAAAAATTCAAAATTATGACAGTGGATACTATTACATAAAAGTGGAAATTATTCAATTATTACATAAAGTCAAAATGAACAAAAATTCAAAATTATGACAGTGGATACTATTACATAAAAGTGGAAATTATTCAATTATTACATAAAGTCAAAATGAACAAAAATTCAAAATTATGACAGTGGATACTATTACATAAAAGTGGAAATTATTCAATTATTACATAAAGTCAAAATGAACAAAAATTCAAAATTATGACAGTGGATACTATTACATAAAAGTGGAAATTATTCAATTATTACATAAAGTCAAAATGAACAAAAATTCAAAATTATGACAGTGGATACTATTACATAAAAGTGGAAATTATTCAATTATTACATAAAGTCAAAATGAACAAAAATTCAAAAATTATGACAGTGGATATTCAATTATTACATGAACAAAAAAAGTATGAAATTATTCAATTATTATTCAATTATTATAAAGTCAAAATGAACAAAAATTCAAAATTATGACAGTGGATACTATTACATAAAAGTGGAAATTATTCAATTATTACATAAAGTCAAAATGAACAAAAATTCAAAATTATGACAGTGGATACTATTACATAAAAGTGGAAATTATTCAATTATTACATAAAGTCAAAATGAACAAAAATTCAAAATTATGACAGTGGATACTATTACATAAAAGTGGAAATTATTCAATTATTACATAAAGTCAAAATGAACAAAAATTCAAAATTATGACAGTGGATACTATTACATAAAAGTGGAAATTATTCAATTATTACATAAAGTCAAAATGAACAAAAATTCAAAATTATGACAGTGGATACTATTACATAAAAGTGGAAATTATTCAATTATTACATAAAGTCAAAATGAACAAAAATTCAAAATTATGACAGTGGATACTATTACATAAAAGTGGAAATTATTCAATTATTACATAAAGTCAAAATGAACAAAAATTCAAAATTATGACAGTGGATACTATTACATAAAAGTGAAATTATTCAATTATTACGTAAAGTCAAAATGAACAAAAATTCAAAATTATGACAGTGGATACTATTACATAAAAGTGGAAATTATTCAATTATTACATAAAGTCAAAATGAACAAAAATTCAAAATTATGACAGTGGATACTATTACATAAAAGTGGAAATTATTCAATTATTACATAAAGTCAAAATGAACAAAAATTCAAAATTATGACAGTGGATACTATTACATAAAAGTGGAAATTATTCAATTATTACATGAAAAGTCAAAATGAACAAAAATTCAAAATTATGACAGTGGATACTATTACATAAAAGTGGAAATTATTCAATTATTACATAAAGTCAAAATGAACAAAAATTCAAAATTATGACAGTGGATACTATTACATAAAAGTGGAAATTATTCAATTATTACTATTACATAAAAGTGGAAATTATTCAATTATTAAATGAACAAAAATTCAAAATTATGACAGTGGATAAAATTCATTAAATTATGACAGTGGATACTATTACATAAAAGTGGAAATTATTCAATTATTACATAAAGTCAAAATGAACAAAAATTCAAAATTATGACAGTGGATACTATTACATAAAAGTGGAAATTATTCAATTATTACATAAAGTCAAAATGAACAAAAATTCAAAATTATGACAGTGGATACTATTACATAAAAGTGGAAATTATTCAATTATTACATAAAGTCAAAATGAACAAAAATTCAAAATTATGACAGTGGATACTATTACATAAAAGTGGAAATTATTCAATTATTACATAAAGTCAAAATGAACAAAAACAAAAATTCAAAATTATGACAGTGGATACTGAACAAAAATCAAAATTATACATATTACAAAAGTGGAAATTATTCAATTATTACATAAAGTCAAAATGAACAAAAATTCAAAATTATGACAGTGGATACTATTACATAAAAGTGGAAATTATTCAATTATTACATAAAGTCAAAATGAACAAAAATTCAAAATTATGACAGTGGATACTATTACATAAAATAGGAAATTATTCAATTATTACATAAAGTCAAAATGAACAAAAATCAAAATTATGACAGTCAAAAGTGAAATTATTCAATTATTACATAAAGTCAAAATGAACAAAAATTCAAAATTATGACAGTGGATACTATTACATAAAAGTGGAAATTATTCAATTATTACATAAAGTCAAAATGAACAAAAATTCAAAATTATGACAGTGGATACTATTACATAAAAGTGGAAATTATTCAATTATTACATAAAGTCAAAATGAACAAAAATTCAAAATTATGACAGTGGATACTATTACATAAAAGTGGAAATTATTCAATTATTACATAAAGTCAAAATGAACAAAAATTCAAAATTATGACAGTGGATACTATTACATAAAAGTGGAAATTATTCAATTATTACATAAAGTCAAAATGAACAAAAATTCAAAATTATGACAGTGGATACTATTACATAAAAGTGGAAATTATTCAATTATTACATAAAGTCAAAATGAACAAAAATTCAAAATTATGACAGTGGATACTATTACATAAAAGTGGAAATTATTCAATTATTACATAAAGTCAAAATGAACAAAAATTCAAAATTATGACAGTGGATACTATTACATAAAAGTGGAAATTATTCAATTATTACATAAAGTCAAAATGAACAAAAATTCAAAATTATGACAGTGGATACTATTACATAAAGTGGAAATTATTCAATTATTACATAAAGTCAAAATGAACAAAAATTCAAAATTATGACAGTGGATACTATTACATAAAAGTGGAAATTATTCAATTATTACATAAAGTCAAAATGAACAAAAATTCAAAATTATGACAGTGGATACTATTACATAAAAGTGGAAATTATTCAATTATTACATAAAGTCAAAATGGACAAAAAATTCAAAATTATGACAGTGGATACTATTACATAAAAGTGGAAATTATTCAATTATTACATAAAGTCAAAATGAACAAAAATTCAAAATTATGACAGTGGATACTATTACATAAAAGTGGAAATTATTCAATTATTACATAAAGTCAAAATGAACAAAAATTCAAAATTATGACAGTGGATACTATTACATAAAAGTGGAAATTATTCAATTATTACATAAAGTCAAAATGAACAAAAATTCAAAATTATGACAGTGGATACTATTACATAAAAGTGGAAATTATTCAATTATTACATAAAGTCAAAATGAACAAAAATTCAAAATTATGACAGTGGATACTATTACATAAAAGTGGAAATTATTCAATTATTACATAAAGTCAAAATGAACAAAAATTCAAAATTATGACAGTGGATACTATTACATAAAAGTGGAAATTATTCAATTATTACATAAAGTCAAAATGAACAAAAATTCAAAATTATGACAGTGGATACTATTACATAAAAGTGGAAATTATTCAATTATTACATAAAGTCAAAATGAACAAAAATTCAAAATTATGACAGTGGATTACATAAAAGTATTATTCAATTATTACATAAAGTCAAAATGAACAAAAATTCAAAATTATGACAGTGGATACTATTACATAAAAGTGGAAATTATTCAATTATTACATAAAGTCAAAATGAACAAAAATTCAAAATTATGACAGTGGATACTATTACATAAAAGTGGAAATTATTCAATTATTACATAAAGTCAAAATGAACAAAAATTCAAAATTATGACAGTGGATACTATTACATAAAAGTGGAAATTATTCAATTATTACGTAAAGTCAAAATGAACAAAAATTCAAAATTATGACAGTGGATACTATTACATAAAAGTGGAAATTATTCAATTATTACATAAAGTCAAAATGAACAAAAATTCAAAATTATGACAGTGGATACTATTACATAAAAGTGGAAATTATTCAATTATTACATAAAGTCAAAATGAACAAAAATTCAAAATTATGACAGTGGATACTATTACATAAAAGTGGAAATTATTCAATTATTACATAAAGTCAAAATGAACAAAAATTCAAAATTATGACAGTGGATACTATTACATAAAAGTGGAAATTATTCAATTATTACATAAAGTCAAAATGAACAAAAATTCAAAATTATGACAGTGGATACTATTACATAAAAGTGGAAATTATTCAATTATTACGTAAAGTCAAAATGAACAAAAATTCAAAATTATGACAGTGGATACTATTACATAAAAGTGGAAATTATTCAATTATTACATAAAGTCAAAATGAACAAAAATTCAAAATTATGACAGTGGATACTATTACATAAAAGTGGAAAGTGGAAATTATTCAATTATTACAGTGGAAAGTCAAAATACGTAAAGTCAAAAAATTCAAAATTATGACAGTGGATACTATTACATAAAAGTGGAAATTATTCAATTATTACATAAAGTCAAAATGAACAAAAATTCAAAATTATGACAGTGGATACTATTACATAAAAGTGAAATTATTCAATTACATAAAAGTGAACAAAAATTCAAAATTATGACAGTGGATACTATTACATAAAAGTGAAATTATTCAATTATTACGTAAAGTCAAAATGAACAAAAATTCAAAATTATGACAGTGGATACTATTACATAAAAGTGGAAATTATTCAATTATTACATAAAGTCAAAATGGACAAAAAATTCAAAATTATGACAGTGGATACTATTACATAAAAGTGGAAATTATTCAATTATTACATAAAGTCAAAATGAACAAAAATTCAAAATTATGACAGTGGATACTATTACATAAAAGTGGAAATTATTCAATTATTACATAAAGTCAAAATGAACAAAAATTCAAAATTATGACAGTGGATACTATTACATAAAAGTGGAAATTATTCAATTATTACATAAAGTCAAAATGAACAAAAATTCAAAATTATGACAGTGGATACTATTACATAAAAGTGGAAATTATTCAATTATTACATAAAGTCAAAATGAACAAAAATTCAAAATTATGACAGTGGATACTATTACATAAAAGTGGAAATTATTCAATTATTACATAAAGTCAAAATGAACAAAAATTCAAAATTATGACAGTGGATACTATTACATAAAAGTGGAAATTATTCAATTATTACATAAAGTCAAAATGAACAAAAATTCAAAATTATGACAGTGGATACTATTACATAAAAGTGGAAATTATTCAATTATTACATAAAGTCAAAATGAACAAAAATTCAAAATTATGACAGTGGGAAATTATTCAATTATTACATAAAGTCAAAATGAACAAAAATTCAAAATTATGACAGTGGATACTATTACATAAAAGTGGAAATTATTCAATTATTACATAAAGTCAAAATGAACAAAAATTCAAAATTATGACAGTGGATACTATTACATAAAAGTGGAAATTATTCAATTATTACATAAAGTCAAAATGAACAAAAATTCAAAATTATGACAGTGGATTATTCAATTATTACATAAAGTCAAAATGAACAGTGCTTCAAAATGACAGGATATTACATAAAAGTGGAAATTATTCAATTATTACATAAAGTCAAAATGAACAAAAACAAAAAAAGTGGATCAAAATTATGACAGTGGATACTATTACATAAAAGTGGAAATTATTCAATTATTACATAAAGTCAAAATGAACAAAAATTCAAAATTATGACAGTGGATACTATTACATAAAAGTGGAAATTATTCAATTATTACATAAAGTCAAAATGAACAAAAAGTCAAAATTATGACAGTGGATACTATTACATAAAAAGAAATTAAATTATTCAAAAATAAAGTCAAAATGAACAAAAATTCAAAATTATGACAGTGGATACTATTACATAAAAGTGGAAATTATTCAATTATTACATAAAGTCAAAATGAACAAAAATTCAAAATTATGACAGTGGATACTATTACATAAAAGTGGAAATTATTCAATTATTACATAAAGTCAAAATGAACAAAAATTCAAAATTATGACAGTGGATACTATTACATAAAAGTGGAAATTATTCAATTATTACATAAAGTCAAAATGAACAAAAATTCAAAATTATGACAGTGGATACTATTACATAAAAGTGGAAATTATTCAATTATTACATAAAGTCAAAATGAACAAAAATTCAAAATTATGACAGTGGATACTATTACATAAAAGTGGAAATTATTCAATTATTACATAAAGTCAAAATGAACAAAAATTCAAAATTATGACAGTGGATACTATTACATAAAAGTGGAAATTATTCAATTATTACATAAAGTCAAAATGGACAAAAATTCAAAATTATGACAGTGGATACTATTACATAAAAGTGGAAATTATTCAATTATTACATAAAGTCAAAATGAACAAAAATTCAAAATTATGACAGTGGATACTATTACATAAAAGTGGAAATTATTCAATTATTACATAAAGTCAAAATGAACAAAAATTCAAAATTATGACAGTGGATACTATTACATAAAAGTGGAAATTATTCAATTATTACATAGTCAAAAAATGAACAAAAATTCAAAATTATGACAGTGGATACTATTACATAAAAGAAATTATTCAATTATTTAAAGTCAAAATCAAAAATTCAAAATTATGACAGTGGATACTATTACATAAAAGAAATTATTCAATTATTAATAAAGTCAAAATGAACAAAAATTCAAAATTATGACAGTGGATACTATTACATAAAAGTGGAAATTATTCAATTATTACATAAAGTCAAAATGAACAAAAATTCAAAATTATGACAGTGGATACTATTACATAAAAGTGGAAATTATTCAATTATTACATAAAGTCAAAATGAACAAAAATTCAAAATTATGACAGTGGATACTATTACATAAAAGTGGAAATTATTCAATTATTACATAAAGTCAAAATGAACAAAAATTCAAAATTATGACAGTGGATACTATTACATAAAAGTGGAAATTATTCAATTATTACATAAAGTCAAAATGAACAAAAATTCAAAATTATGACAGTGGATACTATTACATAAAAGTGGAAATTATTCAATTATTACATAAAGTCAAAATGAACAAAAATTCAAAATTATGACAGTGGATACTATTACATAAAAGTGGAAATTATTCAATTATTACATAAAGTCAAAATGAACAAAAATTCAAAATTATGACAGTGGATACTATTACATAAAAGTGGAAATTATTCAATTATTACGTAAAGTCAAAATGAACAAAAATTCAAAATTATGACAGTGGATACTATTACATAAAAGTGGAAATTATTCAATTATTACATAAAGTCAAAATGAACAAAAATTCAAAATTATGACAGTGGATACTATTACATAAAAGTGGAAATTATTCAATTATTACGTAAAGTCAAAATGAACAAAAATTCAAAATTATTGGATACTATACATAAAAGTGGATTACTAAAGTCAAAATGAACATCAAAATTATGACAGTGGATACTATTACATAAAAGTGGAAATTATTCAATTATTACATAAAGTCAAAATGAACAAAAATTCAAAATTATGACAGTGGATACTATTACATAAAAGTGGAAATTATTCAATTATTACATAAAGTCAAAATGAACAAAAATTCAAAATTATGACAGTGGATACTATTACATAAAAGTGGAAATTATTCAATTATTACATAAAGTCAAAATGAACAAAAATTCAAAATTATGACAGTGGATACTATTACATAAAAGTGGAAATTATTCAATTATTACATAAAGTCAAAATGAACAAAAATTCAAAATTATGACAGTGGATACTATTACATAAAAGTGGAAATTATTCAATTATTACATAAAGTCAAAATGAACAAAAATTCAAAATTATGACAGTGGATACTATTACATAAAAGTGGAAATTATTCAATTATTACATAAAGTCAAAATGAACAAAAATTCAAAATTATGACAGTGGATACTATTACATAAAAGTGGAAATTATTCAATTATTACATAAAGTCAAAATGGACAAAAATTCAAAATTATGACAGTGGATACTATTACATAAAAGTGGAAATTATTCAATTATTACATAAAGTCAAAATGAACAAAAATTCAAAATTATGACAGTGGATACTATTACATAAAAGTGGAAATTATTCAATTATTACATAAAGTCAAAATGAACAAAAATTCAAAATTATGACAGTGGATACTATTACATAAAAGTGGAAATTATTCAATTATTACATAAAGTCAAAATGAACAAAAATTCAAAATTATGACAGTGGATACTATTACATAAAAGTGGAAATTATTCAATTATTACATAAAGTCAAAATGAACAAAAATTCAAAATTATGACAGTGGATACTATTACATAAAAGTGGAAATTATTCAATTATTACATAAAGTCAAAATGAACAAAAATTCAAAATTATGACAGTGGATACTATTACATAAAAGTGGAAATTATTCAATTATTACATAAAGTCAAAATGGACAAAAAATTCAAAATTATGACAGTGGATACTATTACATAAAAGTGGAAATTATTCAATTATTACATAAAGTCAAAATGAACAAAAATTCAAAATTATGACAGTGGATACTATTACATAAAAGTGGAAATTATTCAATTATTACATAAAGTCAAAATGAACAAAAATTCAAAATTATGACAGTGGATACTATTACATAAAAGTGGAAATTATTCAATTATTACATAAAGTCAAAATGAACAAAAATTCAAAATTATGACAGTGGATACTATTACATAAAAGTGGAAATTATTCAATTATTACATAAAGTCAAAATGAACAAAAATTCAAAATTATGACAGTGGATACTATTACATAAAAGTGGAAATTATTCAATTATTACATAAAGTCAAAATGGACAAAAAATTCAAAATTATGACAGTGGATACTATTACATAAAAGTGGAAATTATTCAATTATTACGTAAAGTCAAAATGAACAAAAATTCAAAATTATGACAGTGGATACTATTACATAAAAGTGGAAATTATTCAATTATTACGTAAAGTCAAAATGAACAAAAACTCAAAATTATGACAGTGGATACTATTACATAAAAGTGGAAATTATTCAATTATTACATAAAGTCAAAATGAACAAAAATTCAAAATTATGACAGTGGATACTATTACATAAAAGTGGAAATTATTCAATTATTACATAAAGTCAAAATGAACAAAAATTCAAAATTATGACAGTGGATACTATTACATAAAAGTGGAAATTATTCAATTATTACATAAAGTCAAAATGAACAAAAATTCAAAATTATGACAGTGGATACTATTACATAAAAGTGGAAATTATTCAATTATTACGTAAAGTCAAAATGAACAAAAATTCAAAATTATGACAGTGGATACTATTACATAAAAGTGGAAATTATTCAATTATTACATAAAGTCAAAATGAACAAAAATTCAAAATTATGACAGTGGATACTATTACATAAAAGTGGAAATTATTCAATTATTACGTAAAGTCAAAATGAACAAAAATTCAAAATTATGACAGTGGATACTATTACATAAAAGTGGAAATTATTCAATTATTACGTAAAGTCAAAATGAACAAAAATTCAAAATTATGACAGTGGATACTATTACATAAAAGTGGAAATTATTCAATTATTACGTAAAGTCAAAATGAACAAAAATTCAAAATTATGACAGTGGATACTATTACATAAAAGTGGAAATTATTCAATTATTACATAAAGTCAAAATGAACAAAAATTCAAAATTATGACAGTGGATACTATTACATAAAAGTGGAAATTATTCAATTATTACGTAAAGTCAAAATGAACAAAAATTCAAAATTATGACAGTGGATACTATTACATAAAAGTGGAAATTATTCAATTATTACGTAAAGTCAAAATGAACAAAAATTCAAAATTATGACAGTGGATACTATTACATAAAAGTGGAAATTATTCAATTATTACGTAAAGTCAAAATGAACAAAAATTCAAAATTATGACAGTGGATACTATTACATAAAAGTGGAAATTATTCAATTATTACATGTAAAGTCAAAATGAACAAAAATTCAAAATTATGACAGTGGATACTATTACATAAAAGTGGAAATTATTCAATTATTACGTAAAGTCAAAATGAACAAAAATTCAAAATTATGACAGTGGATACTATTACATAAAAGTGGAAATTATTCAATTATTACGTAAAGTCAAAATGAACAAAAATTCAAAATTATGACAGTGGATACTATTACATAAAAGTGGAAATTATTCAATTATTACGTAAAGTCAAAATGAACAAAAACTCAAAATTATGACAGTGGATACTATTACATAAAAGTGGAAATTATTCAATTATTACGTAAAGTCAAAATGAACAAAAACTCAAAATTATGACAGTGGATACTATTACATAAAAGTGGAAATTATTCAATTATTACGTAAAGTCAAAATGAACAAAAATTCAAAATTATGACAGTGGATACTATTACATAAAAGTGGAAATTATTCAATTATTACGTAAAGTCAAAATGAACAAAAATTCAAAATTATGACAGTGGATACTATTACATAAAAGTGGAAATTATTCAATTATTACGTAAAGTCAAAATGAACAAAAATTCAAAATTATGACAGTGGATACTATTACATAAAAGTGGAAATTATTCAATTATTACGTAAAGTCAAAATGAACAAAAATTCAAAATTATGACAGTGGATACTATTACATAAAAGTGGAAATTATTCAATTATTACGTAAAGTCAAAATGAACAAAAATTCAAAATTATGACAGTGGATACTATTACATAAAAGTGGAAATTATTCAATTATTACGTAAAGTCAAAATGAACAAAAATTCAAAATTATGACAGTGGATACTATTACATAAAAGTGGAAATTATTCAATTATTACGTAAAGTCAAAATGAACAAAAATTCAAAATTATGACAGTGGATACTATTACATAAAAGTGGAAATTATTCAATTATTACGTAAAGTCAAAATGAACAAAAATTCAAAATTATGACAGTGGATACTATTACATAAAAGTGGAAATTATTCAATTATTACGTAAAGTCAAAATGAACAAAAATTCAAAATTATGACAGTGGATACTATTACATAAAAGTGGAAATTATTCAATTATTACGTAAAGTCAAAATGAACAAAAATTCAAAATTATGACAGTGGATACTATTACATAAAAGTGGAAATTATTCAATTATTACGTAAAGTCAAAATGAACAAAAATTCAAAATTATGACAGTGGATACTATTACATAAAAGTGGAAATTATTCAATTATTACGTAAAGTCAAAATGAACAAAAATTCAAAATTATGACAGTGGATACTATTACATAAAAGTGGAAATTATTCAATTATTACGTAAAGTCAAAATGAACAAAAATTCAAAATTATGACAGTGGATACTATTACATAAAAGTGGAAATTATTCAATTATTACGTAAAGTCAAAATGAACAAAAATTCAAAATTATGACAGTGGATACTATTACATAAAAGTGGAAATTATTCAATTATTACGTAAAGTCAAAATGAACAAAAATTCAAAATTATGACAGTGGATACTATTACATAAAAGTGGAAATTATTCAATTATTACGTAAAGTCAAAATGAACAAAAATTCAAAATTATGACAGTGGATACTATTACATAAAAGTGGAAATTATTCAATTATTACATAAAGTCAAAATGAACAAAAATTCAAAATTATGACAGTGGATACTATTACATAAAAGTGGAAATTATTCAATTATTACGTAAAGTCAAAATGAACAAAAATTCAAAATTATGACAGTGGATACTATTACATAAAAGTGGAAATTATTCAATTATTTAAAGTATTGAACAAAAAGTCAAAATGAACAAAAATAAAAAAATTATGAAGTGGATACTATTACATCAAAAATGTGGAAATTATTGGAAATTATTATTATTAAAGTCAAAATGAACAAAAATTCAAAATTATGACAGTGGATACTATTACATAAAAGTGGAAATTATTCAATTATTACGTAAAGTCAAAATGAACAAAAATTCAAAATTATGACAGTGGATACTATTACATAAAAGTGGAAATTATTCAATTATTACATAAAGTCAAAATGAACAAAAATTCAAAATTATGACAGTGGATACTATTACATAAAAGTGGAAATTATTCAATTATTACGTAAAGTCAAAATGAACAAAAATTCAAAATTATGACAGTGGATACTATTACATAAAAGTGGAAATTATTCAATTATTACGTAAAGTCAAAATGAACAAAAATTCAAAATTATGACTGGATACTATTACATAAAAGTGAAATTATTCAATTATTACGTAAAGTCAAAATGAACAAAAATTCAAAATTATGACAGTGGATACTATTACATAAAAGTGGAAATTATTCAATTATTACGTAAAGTCAAAATGAACAAAAATTCAAAATTATGACTGGATACTATTACATAAAAGTGGAAATTATTCAATTATTACGTAAAGTCAAAATGAACAAAAACTCAAAATTATGACAGTGGATACTATTACATAAAAGTGGAAATTATTCAATTAAAGTCAAAATGAACAAAAATTCAAAATTATGACTGGATACTATTACATAAAAGTGGAAATTATTCAATTATTACGTAAAGTCAAAATGAACAAAATTCAAAATTATGACAGTGGATACTATTACATAAAAGTGGAAATTATTCAATTATTACATAAAGTCAAAATGAACAAAAATTCAAAATTATGACACTGGATACTATTACATAAAAGTGGAAATTATTCAATTATTACATAAAGTCAAAATGAACAAAAATTCAAAATTATGACAGTGGATACTATTACATAAAAGTGAAGTGATTCAATTAATTTTGTTTGGAATAAATGCTTCTTTTTTTTTAAATCATACAATGTTTTTTGGAAGTCGCCCTTCATACCTAGATAATGCATTTAGCTTCCCATACAGCAACATTTTGTCATCCCAGATCCGGCCCACATCTGGTACACAATCCACTCGTACTGGATCTGGGCCGACACTATGTTGCTGTTTGGGTTGGCTTCGTTCAGCATGTATACAGTAGTGGCCAATGTGCGGCCTAGGATAACTGACTGAATTCAGTCAAAATTCACTGAAAAAAATCCATCCAAGATGAAGGATGAAGCGAAATGCTTAGAAATTAAAAGATCAATATAATTCACTCAATACCAAAACATGCTGATCAGTCTAATTAAAAATAATCTCTGCATTTTATACTATTTATGTTACTTAGAGTATTATATATCATTAGCTTAGCAACATGCTAACATCAAACTCATCCACCATGTACTTTGGCATGATAAGTGCCGTTTGCATTACTGTCAAATGGTCACTTATGAAGTTCTGTTTGAGTTAGCATGCTGTATTGGCCTGTGTACATATGTGATGTTTTTGTGCTTCTATGTGCCAATCTTCAGGGAGCATCTGCGGGCTGGTGGAACCATCGCCACTTTCAGCATCACGCTAAACCAAACGTGTTCAAAAAGGACCCAGACGTCAACATGCTCAATGCGTTTGTAGTGGGAACTGTGCAGCCTGTGGAGGTACAAACACACTATCCACATGAAACATATGGTGAAAACACCTGATCAGCTCTGAATTGACTCTTTCTGTCTGTCTTTATTACAGTACGGCGTTAAGAAGATCAAGCATCTGCCTTACAACCATCAGCACAAGTACTTCTTCTTCAGTAAGTGGGTTTATGCCACAGTGACTATAATACAGACTACAATATGTACTTATATACACCGATCTGGCATAACATTATGACCAGTGAAGTGAATAACACTGATGATCTCTCCATCACGGCTCCTGTTAGTGGGTGGGATATATTAGGCAGCAAGTGAACATTTTGTCCTCAGAGTTGATGTGTTAGAAGCAGGAAAAATGGGCAAGCGTAAGGATTTGAGTGAGTTTGACAAGGGCCAGACTGTGATGGCTAGACGACTGGGTCAGAGCATCTCCAAAACTGCAGCTCTTGTGGGGTGTTCCCGGTCTGCAGTGGTCAGGATCTATCAAAAGTGCTCCAAGGAAGGAACAGTGGTGAACCGGACACAGGGTCATGGGCGGCCAAGGCTCATTGATGCACGTGGGGAGCGAAGGCTGACCCGTGTGGTCCGATCAAATAGACGAGCTACTGGAGCTCAAACTGCTCAAGAAGTTAATGCTGGTTCTGATAGAAAGGTGTCAGAATACACAGTGATCACAGTTTGTTGTGTATGGGGCGGCATAGCCGCAGAACAGTCAGGGTGCCCATGCTGACCCCTGTGCACCGCCGAAAGCACCAACAGTGGCACGTGAGCATCAGAACTGGACCACGGAGCAATGGAAGAAGGTGGCCTGGTCTGATGAATCACGTTTTCTTTTACATCACGTGGATGGCCGGGTGTGTGTGTGTCTCTTACCTGGGGAACACATGGCACCAGGATGCACTATGGGAAGAAGGCAAGCCGGCGGAGGCAGTGTGATGCTTTGGGCAATGTTCTGCTGGGAAACCTTGGGTCCTGCCATCCATGTGGATGTTACTTTGACACGTACCACCTACCTAAGCATTGTTGCATAAATGACCTATATGACCGGTTATGATAGGAACCATGAACTAGGCTTGCTGTGTCCGATTGTGTCGCGATGTGTAATGTCTCTCTCTTCCTCAGTTGGACCTCCTCTGCTCATTCCAGTGTATTTCCAGTTCCAGATCTTTCACAATATGCTCACACATGGTCTTTGGGTGGTATGTTACCTTGATCACTTTGACTCTTGCTATGTTCCTGCAGCTGTATGTGCTATTATAAGCACTTTCTCTGTCCTTATCTTATCCCCTCTCGTCTTATCTTTTTTAGGACCTTGCGTGGTGTATAAGTTACTACGTTCGATACTTCCTGTGTTTCGCGCAGTTCTACGGTGTGTTTTGGGCGGTGATTCTGTTTAATTTTGTGAGGTACAAAGCATAATTTCATCTACTACTTCTGCTTTAAACATGTTTTTTCAATGGATGAGAGGCACATTTAAAATACACACACATTTACAAAAAATACCATGGTACCATGTTTTTTGCACATACATTTCTGGTATCAACGTATTGCAATCTGATACAATCAGTGTACCATGGTATGGCTATATTTATACATGATGTCAGTATGAATGTGTTGTTCCTGTGGGCCGCAGGTTCCTGGAGAGTCACTGGTTTGTGTGGGTGACCCAGATGAGCCACATCCCCATGGACATCGACTATGAGAAACACCAAGACTGGCTTAATATGCAGGTAAATTCTGACCCGTCACAGCTTCACTGGGTTTCTAAACTTGTCATTCTAGCATGCCAATGCTTACATTTCATTTAGCTGGTCGCAACCTGTAACATTGAGCAATCCTCCTTCAACGACTGGTTCAGCGGACACCTCAACTTTCAGATCGAGCACCAGTAAGGAAAACCGAAGCACACTTTCAGTGCCAAATATATCTATCAGTGTATCTTCGGCATTTCACAACTGCGGTTTGTTCTTGTCCCAGTCTCTTCCCCACAATGCCTCGGCACAATTACTGGCGTGCCGCCCCACACGTTCGAGCACTATGTGACAAATACGGAGTCAAGTACCAAGAGAAGACCTTGTATGGAGCTTTTGCGGATGTCGTCAGGTATGACGCACTCATGAACATCTCTTGGTTTCACTTTTAAAAGAAGCTCTTGCACTGATTCACAAACTATTCCTATAAAAGTCGACATTCACAACCAATTTAACATGTTATATGACATGAAACACAATATCTAACAAGAAAAAAACAGGGTGAGACTTCTTTTTCAGCCATTTTGGAATTGATTTAGATGGTGAAAAGTATATTATTTGATTCTCATTCATTATTAATAATCTTAGTCCAACTCGTCATATATGGTCGCTTGGTCAGGACATTTTCCGATGGCACCCCATTGCTATCAGTTGTTTCCCTCATGCATCAGATCAAGATGCATTTAAGTCTTTGCATGCATTTGTAAAAGTAGAAATTATGTTATAAATATGTATACTTTCATAGATACTTTGGAACACGCTCTTATCCTAAACCTACCCACTTCTCAACAATATAAAAGTACAGTCACAGCTACACTGTAGAAAATGATACGATCAATAAGGTATGACAACATATGTTTTCACATTGCTTTAACTCATCAAAATAAGTTAGCATTTTTTTAAATACGTTATACAAGATTCAATTCATTTTTAAAGTCAGTTTAATGTAGTTTAAGTTGAAATGGCTTCCCAACATAAGGGTCATACTCTTACGTCACAATAGTCATTTTATTTCATAATATATATATTACAATATAGTTATTTTTGCTTTAAATAAACTTTTATATCATCAATTTCATCACCAATTTCAGTATTACTAAAAACAAATACTAGCCTCAAGCTCTCAAGCTTACAAAAGACAATTTAACCATTAAAACAATTAGTCGGCAAAAAAAAAATCCCATTCCCAAGAGTGTTGACGGCAAAGGTTTCACATGGAAATCAATGGTCCTGACCAAGCGTCCATATGTGATGAGTTGGGAGTGTTGTATTTTGTGTACATTTACTGGCAGATTCTTCACTGTACTGTTATTCTCCTCAGGTCTTTGGAGAAATCCGGAGAAATCTGGCTGGATGCGTACCTCAACAAATAAAACTTCATTTGAGAAGAAAAGCACTATCCACCAATCACGAGCGAGAATTTCACAGGCTAGACATCAAGAAGTTTCGTAACTAAACCACCAGTCAATCAGTTCACTAAAATGACGTTTAGCACTTATTTTTGATATTTGAAGCATAATTGTGGCACTTTGAATGCGTTTTTAAAGCCTGATCAAAGATGTGTGTCTCAGTCCTAATAAAGGAGGTATTTGAAGGTACGTGAATGTGCATGAATGTACGTGAAAGTTGTGATTGCTGGATTACAATCGCTGCATTTTAGATTTGCATAGTTGCTAGATGCATTGAATATTTTGAGAGTAATTTTTGAGGCGTAGTCTTTAAGTAGTCACTTTATTTCTTACATTTACAATACAGTGATTTGTTTTTATAAATAACATTTGGACAGACTAGCAGAGGATAATACTAAGAGGCTGTACTATTATCTGATTAAACTGATTAAACTTCATCTGAGTATTTGACTTTTTTTCTCTGATGTGATATGAACCACATACTGTAAGATCAAACCAAGTTATCCTTCTCTCTAAATGCCCTTTTATACAAATGAAAAACACTTGTTCAGTACACAGTGTTGGCTGACAAGAGAAATAAACGGACTGTTCTCGCTTCATTCATCGGTCGTAACGATCAGCATCAGAACACGCGTGATGAGACTGATTTAGCACATTATTTACAGGCGTAGCAATCATACATCAAACCCCGAGAAAACGTTCACGCCGCTCAATCCTTTGGACACGGGCGGATCTCAGCCGGTCAAGAACATGTACGGGTCACATTTCACCACAAAACCAAAACTGAGCTGAAAGTTTTGCAATTCACATCAGCTTAAAACATACATTTTTGAATTACGGTGTGAAAATATTTTTTTATTGCATTATTGTACTGCTATTCATTTATGCTGATTTATATTTTTTTTTAATATTGCTTTTATGAATTGTTGAGAATGAAAATGATGAGGAAAATGTCATGAAATGACCCAAAACATTTTTCATTTTTCTTTTGATTTTGAGGTGTGCATAACTGAGTTAAAATATGGGAAAATAATGTTTATGGATGAGTGAATGCGTTCATATTTTTAACATGACTGTGGCATGAAGCAGGCCGCGATTACTAATAAGAGACAGATATCAGCGGCACACGCACGAGTCCTGGGGGATATTAAGATAAACCGTTTCAATCAATCGAACTACCCGCAAGTGCTGAATTACTACTCATACAGGTCCGTTTATTTGACCAATTAACATTGTGAGGAAACACACTTGGTCTACACTGTCTAAACTGCATTAGAGTGTGCTGGGAGTTATAATGTTATTCTGTGTGTTCGTTCGTTGGCTGTATGAGACTAGCAGTGAGCTACATCATACTGATGATATTCTAATATTTCGTTGTGTTGAGCTACATAACATTGATTCGTTTTATGTACATTTGCTCACCTTTCTAATAAGGCACTTGAGTGACATCTGTCAAGCTGAAGTTTTTTTGCAAAGCTCTCGCCATCTCGAAGACATCGATACTGGTCCTCTTTTGATTAGAGTAGTTGAATACAAAAAGTTGGAAACATTTTGGGATATTGTAAGTACTCAACTGAACAAAATATGTAACACTGGCTTAGTGGTGCTTGGATATTTTACTGCAAAAATCTTACATATTGCACCTTTAATGGGTCTTAATATATATATTTTTTCCATAGTTTTATTTTTCCTTTGATTTTGAGGTGTGAATAATTGAGAATGAAAATTATGAAGAAAAAAAAAATTGAGAAGTTAAAATGTCATGAAAATGCAAAATAACCCCAAAAGAGGTTAATGGTATTTATTTTTTATTTTATTTATTATGAATTCCTTTTGATTTTAAGTTTTACGAGAGAAGAAAATCTGCATTACTTTGAGAAATTGTTATGAAAATGCAAAATAACCCAACTAATATAATTTTTCTTTCGATTCTGAGGTCTGAAAAACAGACTGAAAATGAGTTAAATGTCATGAAACTGCAGAATAAACCCCAAAAAACTCATTTTCTTTTCCATTTTTCTGTCGTTTCTGAGGTGTGACCTGTACATGTTTTGGTGAGATTCAGCGATTCGTTGTTTTCATGCAGTGAAGAGTTTTCCAGCATGAACAAGATAATGCATGCGGATAAATTACGATAAGGTCCGTACATACACTAATAATAAAAAGCACCAACAATAAATATACAAAATTAAAAATATATTGAATTAGCCGTATGGTCGACGGTGTGGCAGAATCTACGTCATCTAAGTTCATTGGTGGGTTTGCATGACAGTCACTGTTGCCAGGTGACAGTTTGATTGACAGTCATTCATGGGGCAGATTCGATTTTCTCTTGCTGTTTCCTCATAATTTCCTGCAGTTCGGAATCTCCTCGACTCTTCTGAAAGAGAGAAAAGACAAGTCAGACAAATCCTATTGTGTGTATATGTTTCCCATAATGTCAGATTCCTGACCTCTAGTTGTGATTTCTGGACGGTGATCTGGCTGTAGACGCGAGAGCCCTCGTCTCCACACACGGCCTTCAGGTGATCTTTATTCAGAGAGAAGAGCTGCGCTCCTGTCAGGATGCCCAGGCGCTCCACCGTCCTGACAGACACAGAGACACGTTTTATTCCTCAACTTTATCCTTCTGAATACACTACTTTTTGCCTGCCTTCAGGAGGAAAGTATTGTTCTGCGGTATGATGTAGTCATGTGGAAAGCTTTCATTCACTGGACGGGCTGTGACAAACTAATGAGGGAAAAGGGGCAAACCCTTCAATATGTCCCGGTGCAACTTCTGATTTTAATAGGAAATGTGTCAACAAAGGGAAATAAGCCTCAGTTGTAGCACTTCATGGGGTCTTTTTATTGATTATTGTAATATTTCAATACATTTTTCATATATAAGGCTTAATGGCTCATCAGTAAAAATAAATAACTTTATTTTATTACAATTTTCATAGTTCAAAAGGCTTAATGAGTTATCAGTAAAAAGTTTTTTATTATATTTTAATATTTTTTCAGTTTAGAAGGCTGAATAAGTTAATTGTAAATACATTTTATTTTAATTTAATACATTTTTCATGGTTAGAAGGTTTAATGATTTTATTGGCAAAAATAATTTTGTTATATTGTCATAATTTTTTCATATTTAATAAGTTAAGTCTTCATGACTTCGAGTTATTAGTAAATACATTTAATTTAATTTAATAAATGTTTCATAGGTTATGATTAATGAGTTCTCAGTAAATATATATTATTTTATTATTTTTTTAAATACATTGTGCATAGTTCAGAAGGCTTAATGAGTTAATAGTAAAAAATATTTTTATTATATTTTAAGATTTTTTCATAGTTTAGAAGGCTTATTAATAAGCTAATAGTAAATACATTTTATTTTTATTTAATATGTTTCATGGTTTAGAAGACTTCATGATTTCTCAGTAATAATACATTAATTTATTACTTAAAAATAAATGTTTCATAGTTTAGAAGGCTTATGTTAATGGTAAATATATTGTATTTTTATTTACTACATTTTTTATGGTTTATATTAGAAGACCATTATTTCTTAGTAAAATATTTTATTTTAATTCATCTGTATTATTTTATTTGACTCACGGTTTGGAGAAGCCCTTGGCATTGAGCCAGGTGGTGACCTCTGCTGGGCTGGAGTCAAAGGTCAGCGGGACGGCCGACTGACGCACCACCTTGAAGTTCCTCGTGGGCTGTTGCATCTTATTGCCGGTGATCAACATGAGCAGCTCGTCGTTCACTTTATCCATCTGATGAGTGTGACCTGAGACAGAATGGAGAAACACACATTTTCAGATGCATTCTCATCCAGATCCGCTAACAGCTTCTGATCATATTTATCATGTATGTTTTTCCTCAGACTCACCGTCTTTGTCACTGCCCATTGAGCCGGAGGGCGACTGTCCTCTGTATGGCTGTGTGAGAGACACAGTAATGATTACTAACTGCATTTAACAACATTAATTTAGATCAAATTGAGTTCAGTGGGTTTGTTTACCGGACTGTAAGGTGTTACTGGACTGTAGGGCGGGTCACTCACGACTTGGGGGTCCTCGAGTTTAACCACATCCAGGATATTATAGGGCACGTATCCCGCCTGGCCGCTTCTGTTCCTCAACTTCCACCACTGCTTGTCATCCTCCAACACCTTAAAACACACATCACTTAGTTCTTTCATAATACAACTCAACAGAAATTGTGTTGCATGAGTCATACAATAACAATAAAACTATCAAATGAATCTTTTGATGAGAAATGTTTGAGTTCATGTTAAGATATTTTGATTGGTATATGTTGGCAAATATGAGCACAATCTGAGACCTTGACATCTCTTATGAGAGACATGTGAAATTACTGGAGACTTGAGCAAAACTCCCTGAGAGCTCCGTTTCATCTCATTGCTGTCTTGAGGTATTAATGAGATGTCATTTGTGATCTTCATACCTCCAGAATTTCGTCCTGCAGCACTGACAGCTCATTGGCATTACGTGCTACGAAGTGATAGCGGATTTTTGCATACTTCCGAGGAGCAGGAGCTGTCGAGAAAGACCTGAAAAAATGTGAGCGCAACAAGCTGATCAGAAAAATCTTCACATGGATCAATTGTCAATTGTGATCAGAACCGTGTGTCACACTAAAAGGGACAAGTTGTCACAGTGATTTTAGAACAATCCCTTTGTTTGATGTTTGAACTACTATATAAAGGAAATTAAATCTTCCGCAATATACACCGATCTGGCATAACATTATGACAGGTGAAGTGAATAACACTGATAATTTCTTCATCACGGCTCCTGTTAGTGGGTGGGATATATTAGGCAGCAAGTGAACATTTTGTCCTCAAAGTTGATGTGTTAGAAGCAGGAAAAATGGGCAAGCGTAAGGATTTGAGTGAGTTTGACAAGGACCAGATTGTGATGGCTAGACGACTGGGTCAGAGCATCTCCAAAACTGCAGCTCTTGTGGGGTGTTCCCGGTCTGCAGTGGTCAGGATCTATCAAAAGTGCTCCAAGGAAGGAACAGTGGTGAACCGGCCACAGGGTCATGGGCGGCCAAGGCTCATTGATGCACGTGGGGAGTGAAGGCTGGCCCGTGTGGTCCGATCAAACAGACGAGCTACTGGAGCTCAAACTGCTCAAGAAGTTAATGCTGGTTCTGATAGAAAGGTGTCAGAATACACAGTGATCTCAGTTTGTTGTGTATGGGGCGGCATAGCCGCAGACCAGTCAGGGTGCCCATGCTGACCCCTGTCCACCACCGAAAGCACCAACAGTGGCACGTGAGCATCAGAACTGGACCACGGAGCAATGGAAGAATGATGAATCATGTTTTCTTTTACATCACGTGGATGGCCGGGTGTGTGTGCGTCTCTTCCCTGGGGAACACATGGCACCAGGATGCACTATGGGAAGAAGGCAAGCCGCCGGAGGCAGTGTGATGCTTTGGGCAATGTTCTGCTGGGAAACCTTGGGTCCTGCCATCCATGTGGATGTTACTTTGACACGTACCACCTACCTAAGCATTGTTGCAGACCATGTACACCCTTTCATGGAAACGGTATTCCCTAGCGGCTGTGGCTCTTTCAGCAGGATAATGCTCCTGCCACAAAGCACAAATGCTTCAGGAATGGTTTGAGGAGCACAACAACGAGTTTGAGGTGTTGACTTGGCCTCCAAATTCCCCAGATCTCAATCCAATCGAGCATCTGTGGGATGTGCTGAACAAACAAGGAGGCCCCACCTCAGGATCTGCTGCTAACATCTTGGTGTCAGATACCACAGCACACCTTCAGGGGTCTAGTGGAGTCCATGCCTCAATGGGTCAGGGCTGTTTTGACAGCAAAAGGTGGACCAACACAATATTAGGACAGTGGTCATAATGTTATGCCAATCTGTGTATGTTTAATATGGATTATATGCTATTTAATTGCTTTTCAGCTAAATCTAATGGGTAAAAACAGCAGATTTGTGGAACATCAACAATGTTTTGGCCCAAAGAAATTGTAATTGATAAATTGAATAAAATGACAATAAAACATGTGACAACTTGCCTTAACCTGACATTTACTAAAAACACTTTGACACATTTCAACCTTTTAGATTCAATCTACTATCATAGTTGACTCTAGTCTAAATGTATGTTAGTCTGGTTTTATTTTGTGCATTTGTTACTCAATAGCTTGACAGAATTCACATAAAATTCTAATTTAATGTAATTCTCATTTACTCAAAATCTCAAAGTTACTGAGATATAGACCACTTGACAACTAACTTACCCATTTGAAGAGAGTGACGACTGTGATCCAAAGAACTGACATAGAAAAGAGGGAAAAGATGGTATCACAGAGAATAGATTTTCACACAGAAAAGACTGACGCTGCATCCAAAACCGTATACTGTCTGAGTAGGTACTACATTTGAATTTACTTCACAACTGTTAAAAAAGTATGTTCTATATAGTATGATTGTGTGTAGTATGAATGAAATTCGGACGTACTACATCCGCCATATAGTTACTGACATGTGACCTACCAGTATCAATTACACAGTTACGCTTCACTGCCATCACAAATCATCTCCCATGGCCTCATGGGATAGTAAAGTGTCTATCAAATGCAGAATCTCGCCAAGTAGTAGATCATCTATGTACTAGTACTTTTCGCACACTATATAGTAGGGAAGTATTCGATTTTGGATGCAGCAAGTGTTTAATCACAGCATCATAAATGGATTTGTCTCTCTCTCTCTCACCTCATTTGCCCTGTATTCTGACTGCACTGGAGACTTCGGCACACCAGTGCTCTCCGTCTCCCATGGTGACGTGCGGAACAGTTCCACTGGCGGCTCCCAGCCGTTCCGGAACTTTGGGACATACAGAGGAGCACACTGATCTTTCGGCCAATCAGCTCTAAGATACACAAAGACACGCCCCGAATTAGCATAGTTAACATAAACATACAGACTAATCTCTGATTGGTCAGATGGATCAGTCTGTTGTGATTGATTGGTCTACTCTGCTCTGATTGGTCAGATGGATCAGTCTGTTGTGATTGGTCTACTCTGCTCTGATTGGTCAGATGGATCAGTCTGTTGTGATTGGTCTACTCTTCTCTGATTGGTCAGATGGATCAGTCTGTTGTGATTGATTGGTCTACTCTGCTCTGATTGGTCAGATGGATCAGTCTGTTGTGATTGGTCTACTCTTCTCTGATTGGTCAGATGGATCAGTCTGTTGTGATTGGTCTACTCTGCTCTGACTGGTCAGATGGATCAGTCTGTTGTGATTGATCTACTCTTCTCTGATTGGTCAGATGGATCAGTCTGTTTTGATTGGTCTACCGCATACAGCGTGTGTTGGAAACCAAGCGTCCATTACCATATTTGAATTTCAGCTCAGGATGACTCAATCAGAATCAGTTCTTTCTTTTGGAAGACAATAAATCCATTTAGCAGACCTTTTGCATTCACAAACAGCTGTATTACACACGACATGAAAGGTGATATCCGAAAAAACACAATAGATTTTTTTTTTTTTTTTTTTTTTTAACATTCATGTTTTTTTATTTATCCATTCAAAGGCTGATTTTAGGATTCCCATAAGGGGGAACTACCATCACCTGATACTGATAACCTCAAAATGAACAAACATTGGCTGATGTATCAGCTGGGTATATCAATTTACCACTAACACACACTCCTGTAACACATCTACAGTTGTTGGTTGAATCATCACCTGGGCCTCGTCCAACCGTCTCCCAGTAGCTCAAAGATGGTCATCTCTTTGGGAGTCAGGTGTCCTCTCAGGAAGTCCACTGCGTCCCGCGACAGGTGAGGAGAGATGACCACACGCGGCAGATCGGGAGTGCCACAACTCTGCAGTATCTGAATTCACACAGGTAAAAACACATTACAGATAGTTTGGGTGTACATTTTGATTAAATGAGCCGTTAACTATTATGCATATTTGCATTCTCTTATTGTCTTATTGTTCCTCACCATTTCCAAAGGTCCAAACAGGAAGTGTACGAGTTCTGAAGCGCTGGGGTTCTGAATGTGTTTCTTGAGTTTGGCCTGTAGAGGGCACACACAGACCATCAACAGGGTTCACTCACACATCATTGGCCACTTTCATGACACTGAGCAGAATAAATTTGTGTGCATTTCATTTATAAAAAACTGTCACTTGAATTGAAAGCAACAGTTTACAATTTCTTTTGCAAACAGTTTGCACAGAAATTTGCTCTGGTTTCTTTCTTCATGCTGTAAAAGTTAAACAACACACACAATTTGAGTGCAAATATTCCAGATGATCCTTCAAATGAAACCATAGAAAGACTAAACCAAGCAGCCATAGAGTTTTGCATGAGTTGAAACAGAGTGCATGTGTGTTTAAGGGCATGCTCTTCATTTAGAAATAAAGAGGCAGGCGAAACCCACCAGCAGATTGAAAGAGAGTTTCAGCTTCTGAAGACAGTCGATAAACTCTCCTTCTGACGGAGGCTTAGCTCGTAGAGTTAGCATTCCCTCTGAAACACACATGCAAGTAGCATGAGAATAATGTTTAGGGAACAAATTTGTTTTCCTAAGCATGAATTAACTAGCTTTATTTTAGGAATAAACAAATAAAAGTAATTTACCAGATGAGTTAAACACAAGCAAATATATGTATAGCATATATACCTGCCGGTCCTCTCTTTTTGCTTTTCTTACTCCTATTGCGCTGGTTGAGCTGTGTGAAAGCCTCTGCCGCTTTATGAAGACGCGCCACAAAGATTTCGATGTCATCTAGAGCGCAGTTCAGGATTTGCTGAATGACACACACAGAGTGAAAACACATGGCCTGAATTACAGCGTTACGTCTGGTCTGATGTAACCACTAATCTGATACACTCAATGGTTGAGTGTGTTTTAGATGTGTGTGCGAGCAGATATCCAGTGTTACGCAGTGACACCGGCACTCACCACGTCCTTCTCGATCCGCTGGGCCAGTTGCATATTGAACTCTGGATCCTGCATCGATAGTTCTTCTGAGAACAAACACACAGAGGATTTAGCATTAATGCATTTGCTGTAGCTGTAAGCATAAAAGGGTATTGTGTCTGTGGCACCTTTCATGTCCGTAGCTGCTACTCTGCCTTTGCCCCCAGGGCCAGAACTTCTAGTCTCAGAGGGTGGGATGATGGTCTCCCTTTGGCGTTTCATCTTTTCTTGGTTCAGCCTGATGGAAGGGAAAGAAAGAGAGAATGCATGTGTTCCATACATAGTGAACAGCCTACAAAGGCAAAATTTTAAGGCATTTCAGGAAGTCCTGAAATCCTTAATGCAACTTGTTCCAAAAGGTTGCCAGCAAGCTTTAAAAATACCTAATTTTGGCCAAATTATGCCTTCTCAACATGTATCATTTGCAAATACAAATCCTTAATGCATTGTGACGAGCTTAGATTGTGGAGAATGTGGGCAACGGCGATTAAAAATATAATTCATTGAATACTGAATAGATTCAAAATTGTTTACACTCATTTAAACCTGACTAGCAAATACCTAGAAATGCCGAAATCGGACTGCTTCCAAAATATGTCTGCATGTAACCAATGCTCAGTGATGATACTGTAGCATCCCTAAATAAATGAACAACTATTACACACAAGATCACAGCAACCTCGGGGTAAATGTTTCTTTACTATCTGCTTATCCGGTTACACGTTTTTTAGGATTTCTCAGTGTCATCAATAGACGTAAAGTGTTGTGAAACTTGGTGTCAATTATTCTGACAAGTAATAAGTTATTTAAAAACCACTCCAGTAGCTTTTGTGTCCATGAGGTCTGGGTCTCACTTTAGTGTCTGCGGTCGCGTCTTCTTGCCGCGTGTGTTGTCTCCCAGAGCGCTATCAATGTCAGCGTGCACCATCTCGGCCTAAAACACAAACGTATGGTTTTAGTGAAAGCAGCTCTCGATAGTGTTTATCATAATACTGTGAGGGCGTAATTGTCCGCTTTTAAGCTTTTTCATAATAGTCAGGTATTTCTGGGAAATTAAAGAGATGACATTTCCACAGGCTGAACATTTTGTCTGTATGTACAGGAGTGTGTGTTTTGCAGCTACTTGCACAATAATAACAGCACATGATGAAACCTAATTTCATGCATTTCCAAGTATCACAATACTGTATCTCACCTCCACTTCGTCACAATAGAAGAAGTGAATGTCTGGTTTGTGTTGTTCATTGTCCTGACAGATGAGCATAAGGACAGAGGGGTATCTTGTCTGGTTCAGCAGTGTCTGACAGTGATGGACTGTGGCCAGAGGAAAGTTTTCAAGCTCTTCCTAAGAGAAAGAAAGAGAAACAGAGATCAGGTGAATTAGACCTTCAAAACAAACTTCTATATTATCTAACCCTAAATGGCTTGCAAAAACATCTCTATATTCTATATTGTAGTTAAATGTAAAAAAATAGATAAATATAGTACATAAACATTTCACTCTGCGGAATTTTTTTTTCATTTCATTATTTAATTTAATTTATTTTATATTTATTTTGTACATTTTTATTTTTAATGCAACTGCCAACAATTAAATAAAATAAAATAAAAATAAAATAAAGCTGACGAAAACAATAATTATAATCATTAATGAGGTCAAAGATCTGGTAATGTTGGCACTTATTGAAACAGTCACATATTGCCTGAATAATGACGTCACAATTAGACTCATTGCACATAATTCACACGGATGAAATGCTCCCTATCCAGTTATTCCAGATCAGATCGGATTGCACTTGGCTGTAGAGTCAGCTTTGTTCAATGGGCAGGTGTGGAACATGCTTAAATCGGTTCTCACTGCATGATCTGCAAGTGTGTCTTTAACTTTTTTATTGAGAATTAAGATGCAAATTGGTTTTGAAATGGTAAAAACCTGTGAGCTCAGATTCATATTCGATCTTCAATGAGACAAAATGGACCAGACTGGATTGTGAAAGGCTGCTTGTTAACATTGGACATTGCTATTGGACAATGTATATTGTATATTGTAATGTATAGTCAATAGTTGGGTAATAGATGACATCAACAGAAAAGGGCAGTGCATTATGTAGAAAGATCACAAAGACAAAAAATGTTTTCTTTGGAATGACATATACCAATAAAACTTGAACAATAAGACTAGGAACATGGATTAAGGGTCCATTTTGATTTCATATTAACTTTACGAAAGTCTATTGTGCTAATATCTGACTATGTGAACACACAAGGAAAGATCACACTCACCTTGGTCTCACAGTCCAGGAGTTTGATGGAATTTTCCGTCACCTGCAACAGCATTTCCTGTGTCCAGATTTTGTCTTTGGAGTCCAGCAGTTTTAGCTTCTTAATGGCATCGTCTACCGTAGCGATGGACTCGGTTTTGTCCATGATGAATGTAGAGAGATGCTGCAAACATACAAATAGACGAGTGTGTCATTGCTAGAATGATGCAATGCAAACAAATGCGATTTGGTTCATCACATCCGATCTGTATGATGGATTATGGCACTGTTATTTTGCATGTGCAGCATTTATTGTTTATTCAGACAATCTTCTAGTGCCTAATAATATAATAGTGCTATAGTAATGATGTCAGCACAATGCCAAGCATTTTTCATACAACAACTGAGAGAAGAAAGAACATTTTGGCGAGCCAACTGGGAGAAAATATGCAAGTTTTTTAACCCCACTTGAGTCATGCTTAGATTTGTGAAAACAGCTCTCGTGCTCTTGTGATATTGCTCAATTATATCACATGTTATAATGTTATAATATAAAAATCCAGATCACATAAAAATACTTCTTTGCAACATTATCTTGAATTTTGTGAGCATTTGTATTAATTTTTGTGTCATTTTTGACACAATCCCTCATTTCTGAACTGGCACAATGAATAAAAATAAGTTATTAATTGCATCTGAAGCAGGAAGTTTTACATCCAGTCACATTAATGATGTTAATAATTAAATCAGGCAATGCACAGGCAATTTAGTACTATCCCAGCAGTTGTGGTCTTGACCAGTCTTGAAACAAAATCAAGAGTCCTCTAAGTCTGAGACCGAGACAAAACTTTCAAAAAATGGTCTTACAACCGGTCTCAAGTACTATAACACTACCAAACATTACATGTTTTAACATCAAACTCACTTCATCAGTCGAGTGTTTGAAATAACTTCCATTTGCGATCTGAACTGGCTTATCTTTCTCTTGGCTATTTTCTTCTCCTCTTCTTCTTATCATCACAGAATGAGGCAGACAGTATATTATCTTTTTTTAATAATATAATATAGTGTAATTAATGCTATGTCGATTAGCATTGCATTATAAATATATTGTATTCTCATTAAGCATTCATGCATATAAATGTATAAAATGTGCAAAACCACTGACTAGTTCATCTATTCTCTATACAGTAAATGTATAACTGACTATAAGAGGGGACAATTAAAGGCACTTTGGCACAGATATGTTTTAAATATGTTTTGCATCCCAAAGGAAATGCAAAAACTGGCAGTTGATCTGACTATTTAGACAATTTAGGAGTTATTAAACTGAGATATTAAAGAGATCTTATTATTGATTTTCAATAGTAGATAATCAGGTGAATGTCCTGATTGTCTAAAACATACTACATATTGTCTCTTTCTAAATGTCATAGGGTGTTGCTCTGTGTCAGCATCTTAAAAGAATGAATTATGTTGATCGAGTGACTAATGTTAGCACACCTTCTTATAATATTTTTATATCCACTTGAGCACTTTAACCACACCTGTGTGTGTGAGTGTTGGGGTGTTAGTGGGTGTGCGTTTACATGTTACAATACTATGTGACAAACAGTGATCCCTACCCATCAAAGAGAACAAATTATTTAAAGCATCATGCATGTTTCATAAGCAGATTAAGTCTTGTCACTATAGTTATATAAGGGAAGGAGATCTCAGCATGGCTGCCGTGGATTAACTAGACAATCCAACCAAAAACATGTTTATTGACACATTTGATCAGATGGGGGGTGGAAAGACTTTAACAGGATGTAGTCCAACCAACTGCACAAAGGGAAGTTTAATTTATATTTGCTTGCTTTGAGATATTTGCATGAATATAATCTGTTTACAAGAGGGTAGGTCAGTGTTTTTGATGTTTCATTATAGATCCTTCAGATCAATGATTTGCTTTCTGGGCTTTTTAAAGTGCCAGAACATAGATGGTTTTCTAAGAAAGGGAAAAAAACACTCATACACCCTAGCAACCACCTAGAACCACCAAACACCCTACCAATCACCTTGCCCTAAAACCTCTCAAACACCCTAGCATCCAGCTATCAATGACCTAAACGCACTCAAAAGCCTAGCAACCACCTTGAATTTCCCTAAAACCACTCAAGCACCATAGCAACCCCATAGCAGTGACCTAAAAACACCTCAAAACCCTAGTAACCAGCTATCAATCCCTTAAATCCACTCAAACACCCTAGCAACCAGCTATCAAAGACCTAAAATCACTCAAACACCCTAGCAACCACCTAGAATTGCCCTTAAACCACTCAAGCACCATAGCAACCCCCTAGCAGTGGCCTAAAACCACTCAAACACCCAAGCAACCAACTATCAAAGAACTAAAAATCACTCAAATACCCAAGCAACCAGCTATCAAAGACCTAAAGTCACTCAAACAGCCTAGCAACCCCCTAGCAGTGGCCTAAAACCTCTCAAACACCTAGTAACCAGCAACCAATGAACTAAAACCACTCAAAACCCTACCAACCACCTAGCAGTGGCCTAAAACCTCTCAAACACCCTAGCAACCAGCTATCAATGACCTAAAACCACTCAAACACCCTAGCAACATCCTATAATCGCCCTTAAACCTCTCAAACACCCTAGCAACCCCCTAGCATTGGCCTAAAACCCCTCAAACACCCTAGCAACCAGCTATCAATGAACTAAAATCACTCAAACACCCTAGCAACTTAAAAACAACCAATAACACATCAGCATATTGGCGGTGAGTTCTTCTACACAGATATTTTCTTCAGATAAAATGTAAAAATCTTATCATGTACACCACTTTCAAGACCTTCTAAGATCTTTTTGTTCCTTTGGCCAATTTTTTAATTATCTTTTCAATTTGAAACTTTTTTCTCAGATTATGATGCTTCTGATATAACAAGAGTGTGTAAGCATTCAAGACCTGATATGACTGCTGCTGGCGTAGGCGTTTTATCAACATTATGCATGTATGAGAGCAAGAAAAAGAGATAAGAGAGACAATATAGCCAATAAGTGAAGGGTGAAAGTGAGCAAAAATAGACCAAGGAAAATAATGCATCTAGATCAGAACAAAGTTCAACAGAACATCTCGAGTCAGACCTGGATCAACGTGCAGTTTGATTAGCGTTTGAGGAAATTAAGCACTTGTTCTGCTGGGGTTCTTTCAGGTTGCAGGTGCATAAAAGTGCATCAGTGCATTTCGACCCATCAAAATAGAGGATCAGAACTAGCCATTGTATAATGCAGATTTCAGATTTGCGTTATCTCGGTTGACAACAGCTCCGATGGAGGTTAACATTGCCCTGACAAATCTGATCAAGTGACCTGATTGCTTTATTACGATATCAAGTCATCAGTTGAATCACGTTAAATATTAAACCAAACTCTCGGTGGTGAGGCTTAGCTAATCAACAAGCTTAGGGAGAAGAAACAGAATTAAAAGAGTTTAGCATCTCGCTCACCTGCACATGGTACTGTGACGTCTCTTGCATGATGACATTCGAGTTTGAGTACTTCTTTCGTTGTTCTACAAGAAATAGAGACACAAAAAATGACATATGAGACACACAGACTTGCTAGAGGAAAAAGACGCTATCTTGAGTTCCTCATATGCAAAGTAGGATATTCATGCAACGAATACTAATACTCAAGCTGTATGTGCAGACAAACACACACTAACCTGAAGAGTGCCACATTTTGGTGTATGGACCGTCTCTAGATCACTTAAGTGAGACGTTTCATGTACATGAATAGACAGACTGATAAAACACCAACATTTGCATTATAATCGATTCCATGAAACACCATCAACAGAGTTAGCGATACAATGCGATGCTTGAGTCAAAATCATTTGAGATGAGACTCATTACAGGCATTAAAATTCTCTTACCTTTCAAACCAATGGATTAAAATTCAACTTCCTGTCTACAAATCTGCATTAAACATCTCCATTGTGTTATAAAATCTTTTGCCTTCCAATAGTAATGCTTGAACCGATGGACTTACGGAGAGGAAATGTTCTGACGGGCTGGAATTGTGTTTCACCTGCCTCTTTTATGCAAGGTCAAAGGTCAAGCCGTGTAACATGTAAACCCTTCCTCCCCTCTGTCTATGACTTCAATATCATATCGCTGTTTGTTTTACAGCAGTCCTATAAATCAGCTCAGCGCTGCATGTTGCACAAACACTCGACTTCATGTTTGCTTTAGAGCGGATCGAGTCATGCCCAAATTTCAGTGCTCATATGTTGCTCTTTTATTGCTCAGGAGACAAACTTTGGTATCTTTTGCAGACATTCAGTTTGAGACATTCAGTTGACAGGTTGAGATGTCTTCTGACCTCTATCGGAGAAACATCATTTTGATTTTGTGAGGCATCTCTCTTGGGCAACACTTGAAGACTACAGTAAATGACTTTAGAAGGCATTTAACAGACGTATTAAGTTTAGTTCAAGGTTAAAGCGCGTAATCAAAGGCGATTCTCTGTTGAAAACATGTTTTAGTTCAGGACTATGTTTATGGTTCTAGTTATAAAGTTCTAGTTCGCTGTGAGAATAATGATAACAGGTTATGGTGTGTTTAAAATAGTTACATAAACACCGGTATGGATGGGTGGCATGATGTCATGGAGACTGAGGTTTGTCTCTCTCTCACTGGTTGATTTATTCAATAAGCCAATCAAATGAATCACTGCAGCTGATGACTAAAAATAGTGATGTAATGGTTATGGAATGCCAACAGAGTTTGTGTACATTATATCACCATTACTGGCGCATTTAGACTTTTTTATATGTTATTTTTCTTAATTACTTAATTTAATTATTATTTATTTCCCCTATTTTTATTTCTTTATGCTCAATTGTTTTGATAGCTATTTTCCTATTTCTAATGAAAATGCAATATTTTTAACATTAATTTAATTAAATTAAATTTTATTAAATTGTATTTATATTTTGGAAATGTCATTATTTGTAATAAAATTCAATGAAACTCATACACTATAACACCAGACACAAATGTCAAATATACACAAATACACAAATATAAATAATGCTATTTACAACACTAACCACACATACACAATAATACTAACCCTACAATGCCATTTAAATTAGTTGCATTTATTTAATATTATTCTTTCAATAAAATAAAATTAAATAAAATTAATTTCATTATTTTGGAAATATCATAATTGTAATAAAATTAAATGAAATTTATGCCATTTTAAACCATATACAAAATAATACTAACGCTACAATGCCATTAAAATTTTTTTCATCTATTTAATATTATTCTTTAAATTAAATAAAAATAAAAATAAATAAAACAAAATAAAATACAATGTAATTTTTTTTTATATATATATATATATCATTATTTGTAATACAATTAAATGAAATTCATGCACCATAAAAGCAGAGAAATGTACCAGGGTTGTATATATGTATATGCCGTATATTTATTTATATACATAAAAACACTGTAAAAGATATATATTGTTGGTTTAACTTAAAAAGTAAGTAACCTGGTTGCCTTAAAATGTTGAGTTAATTGAAATAAAAATGTTAGTTAATACAATGAAGGAAATGGGTTTAATAAATAGAAACTCAAAATATTATTGTATCTGAACCACATAAATAATAATAAAAAAAATGTGATAAATCATGAAAATAGCACAATTTGGCATGTTTCACTGCATTATAACAAATAAAACACAATTACACGATATACTTACAAAATCTTTTAATACTATTTGAAAGGGTGATGTCAATTCTCAAAAATGTTCATTGTATTAACTCAATTTTTTTAATTTCAGTGAACTCAAAATTTTAAGTCAACCAGGTTACTTACTTTTTAAATTATATATATATATAAATAATGCTATTTACAACACTAACCATATACACACTAACCTTACAATACTGTTCAAAAATAAATGACTGCCCCCAAACAATATAACTACAATATAAAATAATTTTTAATTTGACTTTTTTGCAGCAAAATTATATAGGCCTACCATTATTGCACTAATACTGTGTCAAGCGAGAGAGAGAGACAGAGATAGTGGGAGAGAGGGTCATCGCCCTGCGTGAGTCTCTGGGGTTAAATGACCAGAGCTAATCATTACCTCTAAATGAGCACATGTTCTTATCAGCTGCTTCACAGGATCACATATCAGAGGTACATTCTCTCACAGCCCCTCCTCCATTTATCTCTCTCTCCATCTCTCCAGGAAGTCTTCTTCACACTCTTTCCTCTCTTCCTGTTGCGTGGAGAGAGTCCGAGCGGTTTGCGCCACGGCATCTTTGTGTAAGTCGAGATGCGCGCATGCGTTATTCATGTCTGACATTTACTCCAAACGCTTCACAGCATGTCGACAGCTCACGACGAGCGAGATCTAAACGCTGTGTGGGATGAACTCCAGCCTCTCGCGGCCGAGAGGGATTCTGGGTCGACGATTATTGTGCTAATTTAACACTAGCAATTAAACTCACACCTGCAGTTTACCTGAGACGAACCTCAGCCGACTTTTCTGGTAACTGAAGCTCCACTAAAGAAAATGTGATCTCTTTAATATCTTGAGTGTATCTCCTAGACAGCAATGAAATGAAGGTTTAGTCTTCGGCTAAATTTTACACCTGAGAAAAACCTTAGTTAAGGTCTCAGAAGTGTTAGATATCAAAGCCTGCCATAACAGATGGAGGTCTCAATATGAACGTTCTTGACTGTGTAACTCATTTGTCACTATCATTATGTTGCTTAAGGAATTTCAGGAGAAATGCAGGGCTGCCAACTTTTCAAACAATCTTGGAGTGAGATTTGGTGGGGCCAAAGCAATTTTTTTTGGCTCATTCAGCATCATTACCGTACATACACAAAAATGTATTTATATATATATATATATATATATATATATATACACACACACAGACACACACAGACACACGCACACACACACACACACACACCAGTGGTTCACCACAGAAAACACTCAGCATTAGCATTTGAATGTGGTAATATTGTTTTTCTTTTTTGCCTTTGATGGATAAGTATAGATTGATAATGAATTATGTCTATTAAGACAAAATGCATCTATATGACGCTTTGTATATACAGTATATCCTATAGACACACACACACAATTTTAAAGCACTATGTAGAGGCATGATTTTGTCTAAATAGAACTACTTTAACTTACAAGATACTTGGAGTAGTTAAGTTACATTCAAGCTACCCTTTTGAAAAAGTAGGTACACTACAAGTTAATATCAATAAGTAGCTAGCTACATTGAAACTACTTTTCTTTTTTCTTTTACAATGACATTGTTACTGAATAATTGTTAATGAAGAATATTTGGGGTTTCAAGCAATATAATGCAATGCAGTTATGATTTCAAAATAGTATGGGGTGAATTCAGGGTTATTGGGACACTTTTTTCCCCCCCCAAGTCATTTCAATGGCAAAAACTGTCAGAATCATTTGATTTTGTAAACTATCCGATACACACAATAACTACTCTAACAAAAAATATAGCCTATTTCTCAAGCTGGCTGTCAAAGTGCAAAAGGGCTACAAATTTAACATCAGTGCGAGAATAGTATGCAACTTAAATGAAATACTCAGGAGTCAGGTTAAACTCACGGCACATGCAGTGATGGAGCGCAGCATTCTGAACAGAACCGCTCTGAGACGCCAGTCAGGCTGCTCACATGAACAGTGCGCTTTTTCTTTTAGTTTCGTTTAAAAGTGGACATTTCAAGCTTTCTATACACATATTTCTCATGTCTGTGAGGCAAGTAGCCTGCTGAGTTTTGGTCATTTATTTGACACGCTCCAGTTTATGTGCAACGCATGTGATCGCTCCGGCGCCTCCGTCACGATTATTGTCTGCTATAGTCTATTTGCTTCTTATTCATTATATCCAGGTAACTGAAACATTGATTAAAATTAAGATACAATTTATACAATGAAATTCACTTTAAAGAAAGGCTTTCTACAAAACAAAACTTAATGAAGTGATCAAAATCATTTGTGACCCTGTCTTTGACATATATTAGGCTACGCATCTTAGCACTTTTCATAATACCCTAGATGAAATTTTTAAAATAGCACTATAATATTTAAACATAAATATGAAACATAAATACATAGTTTAGTGGCTACAACAAGTACAGAGTAATTTCATGTCAGAACAGGATTTGAGCGAACGTTGTTTTACCGGTGAGCGGTTCATGAGTGGAGCGTTCGCCTGGGCCGTGAGTGATTGAGTGGAGCGCGCTGGCGTAGAGCGGATTATTGAGCCACCGCTCCACTTCGCTCATTACAGGCTCGTTCTCATCAGAACCCAAAACAGAATGTAGCTTTTGGTCGAGCTACACCATATTTATTTGCACATTTATCTTGAACCCCCTCATCGAACGCATAACTAGTTGATCACGAGTGGCTCAACAGGTAGATTTATAGATAAACTCATCTTTCAGGCATTTGACTGACTGGGTTTATACACAGAAATCGGGGGTGTGGCGTGTGAAAGCAATCAAATGCGTGTGTCTCACGGCCTGTGCGTGAGAGTTGGCAGCTCTGGAAACGTCTAAGACAAAGTTACTTGAAAATAAGTTTGAACTCATGAGCTATGTGAACTTTTGAGCAATATTTTCTTTTTGCTCTGGGTAATAAAGTTATTTATTGTATATTTAGGTGTAACTGTGTGACAGAAACATATCTTCTCCTAACAGTATTTACACTCAAGTTTCAGCACTTTACAACATATAAAATTCAGTTTAAACAGGATAAAAAGACGGCCTTCAGTTGAAAATCTTTACGCTGGAAACCTTTGACCCTCATACACAAACATGTTTACATACACACACACACACACACCGTCAGGCAAACTGCTGTCCTAACGTGACTGCTGGAGGTCTAGTAACGCAATCTGTCTCACCTCTCTGTCACTCAGCGTCTCTCACCTCTGCGTGTCTCTCACCTGTCTCTCTTTCACAATATACACAACTGTCTCTCTCTGTTTGGACTCCATTTAGTTTAATCGTATAAACAAAAAAACAGACATATTTCAAAATATCTTCTTTTGTGTTACACAAAAGCAAGCCATATCGCTTTGGAACGACATGATGAGGATATCGTCACTTTTTAGTGACAAAACTAATTTGTTTTATAAACGCTACCATTCAAAGGTTAGGGGGTCGATAGCATTTTTAATGTTTTTGAAAGTCTCTTTTGCTCACCAAGGCTGCATTTATTTGATCAAAAATATAGTAAAAATAGTTAAATATGATTTAAATTTAAAATAAGTGTTTTCTATGTGAATATATGTTCAAAATGTAATTTATTCCTGTGATCAAAGCTCATTACTCCAGTCTTCAGTGTCACATGATCCTTCAGAAATCATTCTCACATGATGATTATTATTAATATTGAAAGCAGTTGTGCAGCTTCATATTTTTGTGGAAACCACAATACATACATTTTTGTCAGGATTCTTTGATAAATAGAAAGTTTAAAGGAGTGGTTGATTATGATTTCACTTTTTAACTTTAGTTAGTGTGTGATGTCGCTGTTTGAGCATAAACAACATCTGCAAAGTTACGACGCTCAAAGTTTTATTTTACAGAAATGGCTGGTAGAGACTACACAAGCTTCCTCCCAGGTAATAGTGACATCACTAAGCCTGAAATTTATGCTGCGTTCCAGACAACCATCTACCTGTGAAAGTGCACTGGAACTGAACTTGTACTAGATCGATGTACTCGCAGTTACGAGCTCTGACGTCACATAGCCCGCGAAACAACAATGGCAGCCCTTGCGGATGTGGTGTTAATGGAAGTCATTCATGGTATTTTACAAATAATGTAAAATAAAAGGTATAACAGCTTCTCTTGTCTTATGCACTGTTTTTTCTCCTTAGTTTCCCTCAAATACGCAAGAAGTAAGCACCTTTGGCAATAGAAATGATTGTAAATGGGCATAAGCCCCGTAAGGTCTGCTATGCTTTGTTTCCATCTAGCTAATGTTACCACAATTCCTTGTGCTCAGGTAGTTTGGCGTGACTTTGCCTGGAACGCTACAAAGTCGCGAGTCGTGGTTTGAAGTCATAACTTACAGGCTCAAAAACCTGCCTGGAACACAGCATTACATAAACCCTGCACCCGGGAACACACAACAAAGGGGGTGAGATTATCATGACAGAATATGCTAATCAATGACTTAAAGATAGTTAACTCCATATAAATTCATCAACTCAGAAACGTCCTGTCTCATTCTGTTTCTTGAGTCTCTCCATCATTGTCCGACTCCGGTTTGAACAGTTTAATTGCGTGTCTGCGTGAGGTTATCAGAGCTGCTATCGCCAGCTCTTGTAGCTCCACCCCATGAGCAGCAGCTCATTTGCATTTAAAGGGACACACACAAAAACGGCATGTTTTTGCTCACCCTCAAAAAGTGACAATTTTAACATGCTATAAAAATGATCTGTGGGGTATTTTGAGCTAAAACTTCACATACACATGTAAAAAGGGGCAATCAAACACACCTTTAAAAGAACAGCACTCATTTGAAACAGAAATCTTTTGTAACATTAGACATATCTGTACTGTCACTTTTTAATAAATTTAATGCAATTGAAAATAAAATAATAAAATAACTTCATAACCTCAACAAGACCTCTTATTTCTCCACCACCTGTCATATAGAGAAGCTTTTTTTTACTAAGGATGCACAATGTATCGGCCATCATATCGGTATCAGCTGAAATATGTTAATTTTTAATGAAAATTAGGCCAATATATTAGGCCTATAATTATAATAATATATATTAGGCTATATAATTAGGCCGATAAGTAATGTATTATTTCCTTCAGCTTGAGACACTTCACACTCTCAGGTACAGTGCTGTCACTGGGGCGGTACCCTAAGGTACAAAAGTGAAAAGGTACATCTTTGTGCCTTACTCACCGCTAAATGGTACATATCAGTGCTTTAAGAGAGCGTATTAGTACCTTAAAGGTACATATCAGTACACTAAGAGTGCGTATTAGTACCTTAAAGGTACATATCAGTGCTTTAAGAGAGCGCATTGGTACCTTAAAGGTACATATCAGTGCTTTAAGAGAGCGTATTAGTACCTTAAAGGTTCATATCAGTGCTTTAAGAGTGCGTATTAGTACCTTAAAGGTACATATCAGTGCTTTAAGAGAGCGTATTAGTACCTTAAAGGTACATATCAGTGCTTTAAGAGAGCGTATTAGTACCTTAAAGGTACATATCAGTACACTAAGAGTGCGTATTAGTACCTTAAAAGGTACATATCAGTGCTTTAAGAGAGCGTATTAGTACCTTAAAGGTTCATATCAGTACACTAAGAGTGCGTATTAGTACCTTAAAGGTACATATCAGTGCTTTAAGAGAGCGTATTAGTACCTTAAAGGTTCATATCAGTGCTTTAAGAGAGCGTATTAGTACCTTAAAGGTACATATCAGTGCTTTAAGAGAGCGTATTAGTACCTTTAAAGGTACATATCAGTGCTTTAAGAGTGCGTATTAGTACCTTAAAGGTACATATCAGTGCTTTAAGAGAGCGTATTAGTACCTTAAAGGTACATATCAGTGCTTTAAGAGAGCGTATTGGTACCTTAAAGGTACATATCAGTACACTAAGAGTGCGTATTAGTACCCTTAAAGGTACATATCAGTGCTTTAAGAGAGCGTATTGGTACCTTAAAGGTTCATATCAGTGCTTTAAGAGAGCGTATTAGTACCTTAAAAGGTACATATCAGTACACTAAGAGTGCGTATTAGTACCTTAAAGGTACATATCAGTGCTTTAAGAGAGCGTATTAGTACCTTAAAGGTACATATCAGTACACTAAGAGTGCGTATTAGTACCTTAAAAGGTACATATCAGTGCTTTAAGAGAGCGTATTGGTACCTTAAAGGTTCATATCAGTGCTTTAAGAGTGCGTATTAGTACCTTAAAGGTAAATATCAGTACTTTAAGAGAGCGTATTAGTACCTTAAAGGTACATATCAGTGCTTTAAGAGAGCGTATTAGTACCTTAAAGGTACATATCAGTGCTTTAAGAGTGCGTATTAGTACCTTAAAGGTACATATCAGTACTTTAAGAGAGCGTATTAGTACCTTAAAGGCACATATCAGTACTTTAAGAGTGCGTATTAGTACCTTAAAGGTACATATCAGTGCTTTAAGAGTGCGTATTAGTACCTTAAAGGTAAATATCAGTACTTTAAGAGAGCGTATTAGTGCCTTAAAGGTACATATCAGTGCTTTAAGAGAGCGTATTAGTACCTTAAAGGTACATATCAGTGCTTTAAGAGTGCATATTAGTACCTTAAAGGTACACATCAGTACTTTAAGAGTGCATATTAGTACCTTAAAGGTACATATTAGCACCTTTTCGGTTTTATACTTTAGGGTACCGACCCAGTGACAGCAATGTACCTTTTTTTCTGATAGCGCAGATGCGCACTGTTCGCCATGATGGTTTTGAATTGCTTGAAATATGATTGAAATCACTTCAAAAAGGAAAATACAGTTTTGTACCCCACAATCATATAGACTACATAAAATTATAAGAACATCATAATTGTGTGCTTGGGACGTGGATTTTAAAGGTGAGACTTTTGTTTTTTTGTAATCAGGCTCTCAAAAATTATATAAAAATTGGGATTTAGATTTATCGGCCAATATATCAGTTATCGGCTTTCAAATATAAAGAATTATCGGTATCGGCCAAAATTTTCATATCGACGTATCCCTACTTTACAATCAAATCCTGGCCAACAGTTTTTACTAGTTGAATATCCCATTTCCCTCACAAATACATCAAGGTTGCAAATACAGTCTCATGTCGAGCACACAGGAGCAGTCCAAATAAACTAACCATCCAAACCAAACCTGTCTCACAACCACTCTGCTGCTCCAAGCATCACCTGTCGTGCCAAACGGATACGGTGTCCCATCTGGACACAATTCAGGGAACGCCATCTGTTACACATGGACAGCAACAACCACACAAACTTACAAACAAACACACGGCGTCAGTTTCAAAGCCCCATTTTAACATGCACAGTAAACGCTGATATTTTAAACCACAAGGCTTCGCTTTGCTGTTGCTAATGGGTTTTGTGTTTTTGCTATGTGGGTGCTTACTGGAAATTTGGGATCTTTGCTACCACCATCAAAAAAAATCAACAAGAAAGGAAAACGGACAGAAGGTGAAAGCAAATGAGAGCAGAAACCAATTTAACGTATTACATTGGTGTTTACAGGAGTACAGCAGTCGTAATGCTGAGAACAAATCAGATGAGAACAATACTTCAACTCAATTGAGCTAAATAATGACACTATTGTCTTCTGTAGAGCTGCGTTACAGCTGATGATTGACAAATTTATTGAACCCAACTGACTTGAACTGAATAACCACACCATCCCAGCAAACATCAATTATATAAGAATGTTTTGCTAATGTTCCCATTAAGTTATGAAAATGTTATAGCTGAATGCTCTCTGAACATTCAAAACATCCATTTTACTAAATGTTTATTTGAACATTAAGGCAACATTCCATTTCATCATTCTTCAAACATTATGATAATGTTACTTTGGAATGTTCTCTGAACCTTCTGAAACAATTAATGACAAAGATGACCGTGTCAAGTAAAAACATTCCATGAACAATGTATAAATATGTTGTTATATATAAATAAATGTCTTTGTGCTAACTTTTGAGAACATTATTAAGGGTCAGATATTTTCGAACCAGTGTTGTATTAACATTACTGGAAGAACGTTTGTTCATAACTTTGAGAAAACCTTGCCACAACATTCCAAGAACGTTCCCTGTTAGCTGTGATTTTCTTCTGTAGAGCTGAACTCGTTTCATAACTGATGAATTTTACACACACTGTAAAATATGATTTTTCAATGTTGAATTGAGTGTGTTTTACAATAAAAAAACTATTTCAGTCTTTCAAAATTTGCTGTTTCTGTGTAATTATGAAATTTGACACTATGATCAGTGATACTACTGCACTGGAAAATATAAATTTGTGTCATATTTGACGAAGTTTGCAGGATTGATTCTGTTATTTTCCTTTATATTACTGCATGCTGCTTTAAAACAATCTTTATCATAAAAAGCGATAATATAAATAATTTGACTTGACTAGCCTGAGCCAATCCTAACGTCTTTCACTCTTTTATCTGGTGATAGTGTGATAAGTGTGTGAGGTTTGAAGCGCTCCTGCTCATTTGCATTGCCTCTCTGCGTGCATGAATCTGGTGATAGATGGGAGATTTTTTTGCATGTGCTGGTTTGCAGGGGCTGATGGGACGGAAGGTAAAACCGAGGACACAACACAATAAAACCAAACCACAGGGACAGATTTAAAGGCACGGCTCAGTGCATATGTGCAAACAGAAATGTGAAACTTTGCAAGAGCATCAGGTTCGTGTGTGTGTGTATGGTTCAGGTAAACACTGGGGGGAAAATTTTTTGGAAATGTTTTGGTTCCATGAGGAAAACAGCTTATAAATCATACTAAGTGATGTTTTTTGAAAATGTAAAAAGGTTTAGGGCAGAGGGTTAGTGTAGGGGGAGAGAATATACAGTTTGTAGGGTATAAAAACCATTATGTCTATGGAAAGTCCCCACAAAACATGAAAACACAACGTGTGTGCGTGTGTGTGTGTGTGCTCCCAAGGCAGGGCCGTGTACTATCCCATGGGTCATTGCCAGAGTGCAGAACACACAAAAACATAAAAACATGTTGTGTCTCTTATGTAAAGCTCAGGTCCATAAATGCAGACACACATAAACACACAGGTGAATTGCACAAAGTCTATAAAGAGCTTGTCCCGGTCATATTCTGCCCCAAAATCTAAAGACATATGAAATTATATTTTGCATAAAGAAAATCTGGTTTATTTGTAAGGCCATTCAAATATTTTGCACTATATAATGACTTTTTTTAATCAAGTCTTTTTATTCTCATTACTGCAATGCAAAAATAATGATATATTTTTTTTACACTGTAAAATATATCAAATTAATTTATTTGCTTATTCATTTATTCTGGTTTCTCCATATTCATTATTACCCCATATGGGAAAAAATCTCAAATTCAAGATTTGAAAATGAGAATTATTTAAAAACAAAACATCCAATTATGTTGCACTAATGAGAATGGGATTTTTTTCTTTTGTTTTTTGTTTTGCATTCCGATAATGAAAATTGTAAAATGTGAAATTGAATTGTACTTGTGTCATGAAAGTAATTTTTAAATGTTTGAAATGATAAATTCTTATTATTTTCTTCTGAGTTTAGGGTGAAATATGAACTGGATCTTCTTGAGATTCTCTCTCTCTCACACACATACACACAGCTTCAGCTAGTATTACTGTACAGTAGGTTAACAGCTTCCAAAACTCATCAATCACCTGTGAAAACAATGTCTCTCTTTCTCTCGACCTCATTACAATAAACCATTAGCCAAATATCCTTTAAGTGTATGAGCTTCTGAAATGACAAATTTAGGCTCTCTCTGCCCTCTTCTGCATGATGTCGCCCTCTCTTACTTTCATTCTTGTTTTCTTATAAGCTCAAAAGCCTCTTTTATGTACATGTCAGACCAGGTTGAGCACACACCCCCTTTTTCCAGACACACCCGACTGGGCACAGAGGCAGACTGTGTGTACATTTAGGCCGAGACGCACACCCCCGGAGACACACACACACACCTAGTAGTCATGACGACAGGTACACGATAAACACCCTGCTCTATGCGTTCATCTAAAGTTGGCAAATTGAGCACTGATGTCTGCACTAGTCCATTTATGTCAATATAAACATATCTGCTCATATCTGCTCAATTCTTTATTGGCATTGATGGTTCCATGAAGAAACTTTAACATCCATGGAATCTTTTTATTGGACAAAGGCTTTATAGTGGAAAAAAAAGGTTCTTTAGATCATTAAAATGTTCTTCACACTAAGAAAAACAAATGGTTCTTTTTAGAATGTTCACTGAAAGGTTCTTTGGGGAACCACACATGGCTGTTCTATGACATCACTGCAAAAACACTCTTTTGGAACCTTTAGCTATTATGTAAAACCTTCCATTCTACGACTGATCTGATTGGTTAAGTCGCATTTGAAGTCATTGTAAAATAAAAAATATACACCCACCAGTGATCAAACATCAATTGAAGTCAATACTCTTCAAATCTATACCAATAACACCAAAAGTAAAACACACCGGAAGTAAATCGTTCCCATTATAAGTGATTTCCCTGGCACTCATGACCTCAATAGTGTGAGGTCAGTCTGAAATATCCCTGCACACTCATTTGATAGGCAAACGTCTGACTGTTATGGTTTATCTGAATCACAGTGAGGCCTGTGAGACTGAGTATGTGTGATACGCATGCAAATGTCCTACTCTACAACGCGTTTACATATCATAGTGATGTGCAGACTGCCATTTCAAAGGAAGCAGGAAACAGGATGTGATGTCATAGAAGGGGGAAGAGCCATACACACACACACACGCAATAAACCACATTCATACACAACTACGTCATAGGTAAACATTGGGCCTTATTCATGAAGGTCACAGTGATTTTGCTATAAGTAAGGAATGTTTTGTTGATCCTGGAACAACATTCCTGTCAGAAAAGTTAGTCCTAACCCTATCCTTAACTTAGTCCTAATCTCAGAGGGAAATCTAACACTGATGGAGAAGCACACAACCCTGGTTGTAAGCCTAAACTTGACTTAAACTGTAAACTTGTCCCTAAAATCTGACTGGTTGATTGGAATGTTGTTCCAAGACGTTCATCCTGTTGAGCTTGGTGAAATCAGGTTCACCAGTCAGGAAATACAAACAGAACAAATGTACGTGTAAATCGTTCATAAAACTGTTGAGTGTTGCATTGATGTCAGTGCAAAACTTTGCAGAAGAGTGAATTTAAATGCAGAAAACAGTAGAGTATGGCACTTGCAACTCCAATGTCATGGGTTCGATTCCCAGGGAAAGCATGAATTGATAAAATGTATAGTTTGAGTGCAATGTCAGTTTTTTTTTTTTTTTTTTAAACAAGCATTTATTTGTTTATAAATAAGACACATTATATTTTATTTAACTTAAAGTGTACAAAATATATTCAAATGTGCTTGTGGCTATTTGAATTTATCTATTTAAAATATTTTACTTAAAGTTAAATATTTTATTTCATTTTATTCAATGTAAGTCACTTTGGATAAAAGTGTCTACCAAATCCTTAAAACTATACAAAATATATTAAAGGTGCTTTTGATATTTATTTAATTATTTGAAATTAATTTAATTAATTTAATTATTTTATTTTATTTTAGCATTTCAAAAAAGGAAGAAATTGCTCACAGCACTTTTAATTTACAAATAAATGTGTCGTTTACTTACCGAACAGGGTCTTGGCACTGATCTTGCTGTCCGATCTGGCCACCCCACTGCAAAGAAGAGCATGGGATGAGGAAGGTGGGTGATGATGCCTGCTCTTCATCACTGTACAGTCTTTAGTTTTGATTTAAACACTCTAGACGGCACACGCTCGCTGCACTGGTCTAAAGTGAGTGCTGCATGGCACAGATTGTGCAAGATCTACAGGTTGTGAGAGCATATGTGAGTGAGGGAAGGGGGTATGAGTGAGACACGCAGAGACACAGAGACAGGTTGTTTCCAACAGGGCAGGAAAGGCAAACATTCCCAAACAGTGCTGCTCTGTTAACTTAGACTGTAATATGCATACACACACACAATCTCACAAAAAAAATCACTAACTACGGGATGTTTGGCTAGGTGCGTGTAGGTCCCAAAAAACATCAGCAAAAGCTGCATTCATTTTACAAGCAGAAACATGTTATAATCAGAAGTTTTTGTAAAAAATTAAATATACTTGCATATATTTTCTTATAATTCAATGTTGAATGGTCTGATTGAATTGACTGAAGTAAAATTAGCAATTTTTCTATAATGTGACATTTGCGAGAAAACTGTATTTTATACTATAAAATATGAACAATTATAACCTAATTGCAGCTAAAATGATTTTGAAAATCAACTTTTCAAAACGATAATGACTGCTCAGTACTCTAGGGGGCGAAAGAGTATCCTTCGAATGTCTGTTCTATTAAACCAGCTAGGTTGTAATTCAGGTAACTAGATAAAAGATAAAATTAGTTAAATTAACTTTAAACTGTTGCTCCGTTTGAAAAAAGACTGTTTATTGACTGTGCATTGAGCACTTGCATTGCTGAAATGTGACAACATGTTAAGTGGAGCTTGCATAGTTAGAAGCATCTCCATTCACGCAACGGTGTGTATTTGAGCGTGAGACTTACTTGTTTGGTTTTGTTGGGGTCCCCAAAACATTCATGTTCTACGACATCCACCTAAGACAGAAGAAACACAGGGTCATTAACATCAAACTTAAGTGCAGGAAATGAAACACATGGCACAGCAATTACCGTAAATCCACAACGTTTCACTGTTTTTTGTTCTATAATATCTCCCTGAACTTCCCACAGGGTGTATCTGACCTGTGTAAATCGTGCAGTAATGCACTAATGACTCGTAATTTGAATAATTTGAGGTTGGTTAAGACCTGCGTCATCACCTCTTTAACAAATTGCCAGTTTACTTTGTCTTAACTTCTCGCTAAACACCAAGCTATTTTTGTTTTCCACGCCACGCCCCTTCTCTCTTTCAAAGGCCTTTCCATTGTTTCTTTCTTTCTCTGTCCTGGCCGCTGTGAATAATTCATCCCTGTGTGACTCTTGAGGCACATGACTCCTTTGAAGAACCGTAAATGCATCAAACAGAGCATGAACCGACTGTCTGCATCCTGTCTGCAATTTGCTCAGCTCTTGACTTGAATAATCAATAGGTCATTGCAAATAAATATATGCTCAAAAAACATTTTCTAACCATTCCATGTTGCTTTGAAGTAACTTTAAACTATCCAGTTATCTTAATTTGAGTAGAAAAATTTTAAGTTTTTCAGCATTTTACAATTTTAAAGTCCCCATGAAATCAAGTTTTTTTGGCTTTTAGTATGAATATGTTACCCAGATAGCAAATGACATCTGGCCCAGTTGTGGCCCACATTCTTCTGACCCACACACAGCAAGCCACAACACAAAAACATAAGTGCCATAGTTGGCCCAGATGAGGCCCGGTTATGTATGCCATCTAGTTAGCTGTTATCTATAAGCGAGTGTGCTCCAAAACAATGACAAAATTCACATATAGAAGATACAAGCATTCAAATCTTACAGTCTCTCACTTCCACCAATGTGGATCAGTGATTTTGATGACATCACTCTGCACTTCAGCTTCTCATCAGATTTTCTGTCCAATCAAATGCTCTCTAGAATCTGAAGCCCTGCCCCCTTACATTATAAGCAGACGCTGAAGCTGCGGCTGAAATCGGTCACTTGTTCACACATTTAATATTTTCTACTTGGTGAATAGCACATAGTGCACTATATAGGGTAGAGACCTGCACTCGTGGGACCCAACGCAATAGACTGCGGCGCGGGACTAGATTTGTGCGTGGGTGCTAAGGTACTTGTGTGTGTGCCGGTTGAGGGAGAATAAAACGATTTGCAGGACTCCCGCAAAATAGAAATATCTAAAAATAAAACATCCAATAAAAACAAAAATGTTATTCATCTATTGCACAAAAGCAACAAGAACAACTAAAATGAAATAAAAACGATTTTCAGGCGTAAGCATGGGCAGAGTTTCTATTTATAACACGTTTTTGCAGCGTTGTGCAATGTAGCCAATCACAGACATATGTGATGATTTCTTGAACCCAATGGCCAATCAGATGCATTTAAGATAGAATCCAGTCACCGCTCAAAGTGAGTTTTTGCTCAGTACTGAATTCTGGATGCTGGCAATTTCTGAGATTATAACAAGGAAAATGTGTAGACATTCTGAAAGATTCATTGTACAGTCAGCTTCACTGATAATAGAGCTTTGTGAGATCGTGCTGAGGGGAGATGTCAGCTTTTTAGGGATTATTAAGGGAGCGCACTTTGTGTGCATTCTGCCATGCCAAACCATGCACGTGCTTGCGTTTATGTTAAATTTCTTGAAACTATTATTATGGACGTACAGAAAAAAAAAATCTGTTTATACATTTTTTGCAGGCAGGAGCGGGACAAAACATTAAAATTGTGGGCGGGAGCGGAAGAAGGTAACATATATTTTTGCGGGAGCAGCCGGGAGCGAGACTGACAAATCTGTCTGGCCGAGCTCTGATGTAAACAAAATGCTACTGGTTATTTAAAAAAAGGGGAGGAGCAGTTCAGTGTCCCGCCCTGTCAACACAACACATTGAATAATGCTGCGTGTTTCAAGGCACTTCGGGCCGGCTTTTAAAGCCTCAGAATTTAGAACTAACCAAAATACATCATTCCATCTGCATTATTTTAATTATTCAAAACTAAAAACTGATTAGTCATTTTCGAAGGAGAAAAATACAATTTCTCATTTCATTGTGAGAACTTGCATCAAATACTAATAGCATTAAAAGGATGTTCCATTAACCTTTTAGGAACATTTAAAAACATATAATACAACGTCAGCCCAAGCATTTCCTGTTTCATGGACAGTCTCCCTACACTGCCATTTCTTTGTAATAATTTGTGACATTTACAAGCACTTCCTGGGTGAAGATTGTTTCAAAGTAAATCCTACATGAGCTTTTCTTTCAGTGTATGTTGTATTTAACTGTCTGAGTTTATCAAATGTGTCAAATGCCTCACTAAGCCTGTTTTAACTCAGTACTAGGAGTGTGATGAACCGTAGTGTTGTTTTGGTTGTATCTTCTCTGCTGTCCGCTGTCCCGTAAAGATGCTGGACCAGACAACAGCAGGCTGGCAGCCCAGCCTGAAACAAGACCTGCCTCTCCTCGGGACACGGACATTTTTCAAACACTTAATTAATTACACACTCTGAGGCGTTGCACACAAATAAACTCCCTGGCTCGCACTTCACTGCGGATTCTGGATCACAGAGGAACCTCTGCATGTGTGTGTGTGTTTGCATTCAGAATCTATAGAAAAAAATACAGTCTAAATAAAAGGTTAGAGGGTCTGAATTGTCATTGTATAATTCACACACTGACCTCAATACATCAGATGAGTTGATGTGGACTATAGACTAAAGGAAACTCAGATGTGATACGAAAAACACGTACACTCAATCATAACAGTATATGCCCGTCATAGGAGTATAACCATAAAATATTAAAGTTACTTTCAGAATGAGATGAAGATCAACATAAAAGGACTTTGAACTCATGTTTGTGGAGTCAACCTGCTTTTAAAATCTTGGGGAAGGTGTGTCTGAGGTACAGGAGACTGATGCCAAGAGCTGTGAATTACTGAATTAAATGATCATGACTCATTTAAGGAGCGTTTCCTCACCCACTTTAACTGGCTTCAACATGTCATATTTTATTGTTGCGTTTGGAATGTCATACGATACTACTATTTATACAGTATGCAGAAATGCCAATTTTCTGCATACATGTAATACCCGGAAGACATTTGCCAAAACGTGCAGTATACAACCAGAGTGGTAATGGATTTTCATTGCAATGAATGAACCAAAAGCAAAATCATCTGCAATTTTCAACATATCCTCGTTTACAAAAAAATTTGATTGGTATACTATATTGCCAAAAGTTTTGGGACGCCTGCCTTTACATGCACATGACCTTTAATGACATCCTGTTCTTCATCCATAGGGTTTAATATGGAGTTGGCCCACCCTTTGCAGCTATAACAGCTTCAACTCTTCTGGGAAGGCTTTCCACAAGGTTTAGGAGTGTGTTTATGGGAATCTTTGACCATTCTTCTAGAAGCGCATTTGTGAGGTCAGGCACTGATGTTGGACGAGCCTGGCTCGCAGTCTCCGCTCTAATTCATCCCAAAGGTGTTCTATCAGGATGAGGTCAGGACTCTCTGCAGGCCAGTCAAGTTCTTCCACATCAAACTCGCTCATCCATGTCTTTATGGACCGCCGCTTTGTGCACTGGTGCACAGTCATGTTGGGACAGGAAGGGGCTGTCCCCAAACTGTTCCCACAAAGTGGGGAGCATGAAATTGTCCAAAATGTCTTGGTATGCTGAAGCATTAAGATTTTCTTTCACTGGAACTAAGGGGCCAAGCCCAATCCCTGAAAAACAACCCCACACCATAATCCCCCCTCCACCAAACTTTACACTTGGCACAATGCAGTCAGATTGATTTTATACACCTTTGGCCATGAAAGTTATTGGAACACCTGAATTCAACGATTTGGAGGGGTGTCCTAATACTTTTGGCAATATAGTGTATATGCACTGTAATGAGGTCATGTGACAACAATGCAGCATTTGTTTGAAATGTTTACTGTGGTACACTACATGTTTTGCATACTATTTTTAAAACAACATGCAGTACATAATGTACGCTAATATTAGATTCCAACTGCAGAACCTGATTTCACAGAGTACAACATGTTCCTAGATTTCTGTTGATCCTGGAACAACATTCCAATCAGCCAATCAGATTTGAGGGACAAGTTCACAGTTTATGTCAAGTTTAAGTTTACAACCAGGGTTGTGTGCTTCTACATCAGTGTTATTCACCTATCATTTCCCTCTGAGTTTAGGGATAACTTATGAGTAGTGTTAGCTTTAGAGGTAGGGATATGGTTAGGACTAACTTTTCTGACAGGAATGTTGTTCCTGGATCAACAAAATATGTTGACTCAGGAACGTGTCTAACCTGCAAAATCAGGATGTGCGACAAACGCGGATGTGTCTACCACACATCTTATTGCTGCTGTTAACAATGTAGCATCTTCCGTAATTTTGTCTGGCCCAATCAGACATCAGTGGGCGGAGTTAGTGTAAATGGCCTTTGCACTGAAAATATACAGTTCAAATGTAGTATGAGCAATTTATCATCTGATAATGTCAAGTTTGGTGATGTAGAGCAATTGTCAAACTGCCACTGACTATCACAGCTAATCGTGACTTGATTTGAGGGATAATATTCTCATATTAAATATGAAATGTAAATATTGTAATACTGTATTTACCTGTAAAAGTGTCCAGTTTGAGTTTCTTTATAAAGCACTTTGAACCTCATATTGTTGCATCTGTTTCTGAGCATGCAAGGATTGTGGCTGGAGGGAATACCACCCATAATCCCTTGCACTTGAATACTTACATTTTGTGAGTTTGATTAAAACATAGGGAATTGTGAGGATCTGTACATTTAATTTCTCTTTAAAATTAAAGCGTCTACTACAGCATCTGTAGTGCTTTTGATAACGTTTTATTTTAAGTCACCATTATTGTGATTAATGTTCCTTTTTATTAGGTTTGTTTAATCCAACATATTCATATATTAAAATCAAAAATTCTTTGCAACTGCAATGTAAAATTTATTTGATCAATAAGTTATGACAACACATTTTTACATTGCTTTAACAGTAACTCATCAAAATAAGTTAAGCAATTTTCAGTTTCAGCTTAATGTAATATCCGTAAAAGAAATTTAAGGCAGCAACTTTTTTTAACAGTGCACAGAATTCTTTTTTTTGTGCAGTTTTTGAGTTGGTATGTAGTAATTGTAAATAGCTTTATATGTTTAAAACCTTTGTACGATAAAACCAATAAAGGTCTATGGTATATCCTTATTTAGATAGCTAGTCACACGCGCGCGCGTGTGTGTGTGTGTGTGTAAATGAGTGCCTTTGTGAGACAGATTGCGATGCTCTGGTTTTATTACAGCACCTCTCAATGACACAGCTGCGCATCCAGAGCTCGTAATCTGTGGTGTATCTCTTATCGTGTTGTTTTATTCATTGGCTGTAATTTGGATGATATCTGGTATCACTGGGATTGTTCAGAGAAAACAAAACTGATGCTATGAGCCTAAACGTTTAAAAAGTAACAAGAAGCTGTCCATTTCTTCAAAAAAATCAGATCTGTTGCTTCTCAACATTAAACATTTACTCGAACAGCAATAAAACGGAAAGTGTGTGTTACCAGCAAAAGGATTCAGTAAAGCTCGACACATCTTAGCTTCACTTTCCAATGCTTTAATTCCTGGTCAAAGACAAATAAAATCAAATTACCTGTCTTTGTTTTTACATAATGAGCTGCACTGAAAATTGCTGTGATAATAATCCCCAAAATGCCATTTTCCCCATTTGGTCGCTATTCAGAGATATCTGTGTGTGATATAAGCCTCAAGCTATCGCTCATGAAGACTGTCCAAAAAACCCAATACAGTGCAAACAACGGTTTATTTCCAGTATGTACTTTGATTTACGTTCCAATCTTCTTGTGTCAATAAATGCCAGCTACTGTCGATTGTTTCTTTATGACTGAAAGCAATGTCCATCATCTGTCCATTACCTGTCCATTCAACACAAAGAGAAAGAACTAGACAAACACACACACACACTACAACAGATCACTTAAACCAGACAATAAACCGCCCGCTCTGACCAATCAGAGCCTTCGGTATGACACTCAACAGGCCATTTAGAGTCACACAAACAGTATGTATCAGTTGAGACCCTTTGCAATGATCTGAAAGCTGTTACATCAGTGAAATCCTGAACCTTAAGCAAAGTGAAAAACAAAAAGCTGTTCTCAGAACAACACACATATGTTAGCTCTGAGCGTAAGCATTTGACTATGTAAAGATTCTATCAGTTTCATACAAACACATGGCGTGTGTTTAGCTGATACCACACGGAGGATTTTCACACCTAAGTCGAACAGAATAGTGTGTTATTCAGGGCTCGGATCGGTGTGAAACCATAAAGTGCAGAAATGAGGAAATTAAGTAAATTGGTGTTGTGATTCTAGTAAGAATCCTGTAACTCCCTGGATTTTCTACAGGTATTATCATGATAAAACCCACGACCTAAATAACAGGGGACGTTCTCAGAAATGTAGTTAACGTTCTGGCAAGGTTCTCTCAAAGTTATGAACAAACATTCTTCCAGTACCGTTAAAGCACCAACATGTAATTTTTGACCACTAGAGGTCGCTTATTCAAAACAAAGGTGTAGCCTTGATTTCGTTTTTTTATTCTGCCGCAGACGAGCGCTTCTGCTTCTTCCGCTCGTGTATGTGGGGTAACGCAGCGCTGTTTTATCATATTACACACATTTGAGTGTGTTGAGAGTTATGTTATAAAGCTACTCTGTGCGTTCGCTCGGCGGCTGCTATGAGACACTTGCTCACACTGATAGATCGACATTAGGCATGGTAAAACAAAAACAAAATAAAATTGTAAATCGGAACTCGAGGGTATTGTGGGTATGATGTCATTGATAAACGGAAACGGACCGTGTTCTGGTTAAAATTGCTTATTTCTCTGGATTTAAACATTGTTGGAAACATTTGAGATAATGTAAGTACACAAGTCAACAAAGTATATAACATTGTTCTAGTGGTTTTTGGATATTTTAATCCAAAAATCTTACATACTGTGCCTTTAATAGAAAATTCATTCAAAGTTATCTGGTCTATAATAATGTTCTCCAAAAGTTAGAACAAAAACATGATCTATACATCATTCATGGAACATTGCTGCTTGTCTCAGAATGTTCAGAGAACCTTTAAAAGTATCAATCCCATTATGTTTGCAAAATGGAATGTTCACTTAACTAATTTACTCTCACCCTCGTGTCGTTCCAAACCCGTAAGACTTTCGTTAATCTTCAGAACATAAATGAAGATGTTTTTGATGAAATCGGAGAGATTTCTGTCCCTCCATTGACAGCTACGCAACTACCACTGACGCTTCAAAAATTTCATTAAGAAAAAGAGACACGATCGCTTCATATGATGAACAGATCAAATTTAGTCTGCATTTACGATTACGATTGATGAATATTTATATGTGAATAAAAGCATAAAAATAATCTGTTCATCATATAAAGCGATCGTGTCGCTTCAGAAAATTTGGAGTAAACCGCTGAATTCATACGGATTAGTTTTATGATCTCTTTATGAACTTTTTGAAGCGTCAGTGGTAGTTGCGTAGCTGTCAATGGAGCGACAGAAATCTCTCAGATTTAATCCAAAAGATCTTCATTTATGTTCTGAAGATGAGCGAAAGTCTTACGGCTTTGGAACAACACAAGGGTGAGTAAATGATGACAGAATTTTCATTTTTGGGTGAACTATCCCTTAACGTTTGCATAGCCAATAAAAATATTTAAAAAATTTTTTTTTTTTTTTAACTAGTAAAATATTATCAACACATCATTTATGGAACCTTTTTACTAAAAGGTTTTAGTAATAACATTTTTAAATGTTACTACTTGTTTCAGAATGTTCAGAGAAAATTCAAAAGTAACAATCCCATAAAGTTGCCTTAAAGTTTGCATAACCAAGAAAAAACGTTTTTCTTTTTTAAAACATCTAGGCGTTTTGAATGTTCAGAGAACATTCAGAATTTTTCATAATGGGGATGTTAGCAACATGTTAGAACATATTTTTGTTAGCTGGGTTTCACATTCATCAGCACTGTCAATAAAAATCAGCAAGAAAAAAGATAACCGTTCTCCAAAAAGACTGTTGCCATTATAAACAATGAAACTGTCTACTCTGCATGCAGTGTGTGGCTAGTCACTGCAGGCAATCTTATTTACAGCAAAATAAAATACCTCTTTGAATAAAAACGCCTGCTAGTCACCCTGAGAGTCTCAGCCACCTCATGTTTGTTAAAAACATCACCTTTCTGACTAGTCCTGCCTTAACAGCTGTTGCTTCCACCATATTATAAAACACATTTTCGCTCTTTTATTATGTACAAAAAATATATATAGTGCCTCACACACCCGAATCAATCATGCATGTGTTGGATGAAATTACCATATAAACTAGAAAAATATAAATCTTGCACATGCATCATCACAAAAATATTTTAATGAGCAACTGGTCCCCATTGACTTCCATAGTATGACAAAAATAATATGGAAGTCAATGGGGACCAGAAACCAAAATATCTTCTTTTGTGTTCAACAGAAAAAATATCTATTACAGGTTTAGAACAACTTAAGGGCGAGTAAATGATGACAGGACTTTCGTTTTTGGGTCAACTATCCCTTTAAATCTTGTTCGGGTTAACAAAAAACGTACTGCACCGCACTGGTTGGATATTATGTCATCGGTTCAGCTGCATTTCCCACATGTCATGTTTTCTCAAGGTGAATTTAAATGGCTGCTCTCTTTAAACCAGGTTTATACAGACTTCACGCTCTTTGACTCATGTCCTGTGGTATTTGACACACCTGAGTGGATGAATGGACTGGCATTTTGAGGACGCCTCTCTTTAGGGCCGCGCCACACACCTCCACCACTCCTGAACTTGTTTTTAACCCTAAGTGCTCATTGCTGGTTCCACCCTCTCCACCTTTCATTTGGGTTTTAGCTTTGTTTGTCCAGGCTGTTTTGTTTAATGACCACAGTTTGCGTTTGTTGATCTGCATTTCTCCAGATGTATTGTTCTGAGCTCGGGAAATTATTGCTTTAACTTCAAAACACTTTAAAGGGATAGTTCACCCAAAAATGTAAATTCTGTCATCATCTGTGAGATCTGCTTGATTACAAACATTCTTCTAAACATCTTCCTTTGTGTACAGCAAATGATGACAGAATTTTCATTTTTGGGTGAACTATCCCTTTAACATATGTCCAGGTTATTAACAATTGCAAAAGGCCACCGAACAAGCTTCACGGGAGGTCAAACTTGATTTGAGCTCCATATTTTCACATCTCATGAAGATTTGAGTCAAAACAAGCGACTGAACCGTGTCCATTCAGCAACCTGATCTACCACCAATCTAGCACTGCATCAGAGTCCAGTTCCCTGTATCCGCTACACACCACAACGCCTGCCAGAACAAAATTTGGTAACCCTTTATTTTAAGATGACGTAGTTACATGTACTTACTATAGTATTAACAGTATATTATGCATTAATACATGTAACTAACCCTAAACCAAACCCTAAGTATAGTAAGTACGTAGAAGTATGTAGATAATTAATATTACTCAGTACTTATTTGAGCAAGTACATGTAACTACGTTACCTTAAAATAAAGTGTAACCGAAAATTCCATTGATCCAAAGTTGCTCTTTCATAGTTCAAGAGACTTAAAAGAGAGTTTAATTTAAAGTCCCACTGAAGTGCCTTGAAATGCGCAGCATTATACAATGTGTTGATGTCATTTCCAATGAAATAGGCAGACAGGGTGGGACAAATCAAGCACCTTTTTTTAAATAGCCAATAGTGTTCAGTGCAGCTTGTCCAGAGCCATTGAGCTCGGTAAAGCCACAGTTTCCTCCTATCCTCTAACAGTTTCTCCTCCTAATCTCCTCCATATCGCTTTAAAATATAATTCTGTGCAGAGTTCAAACGGGTCCGATACATTTTCTGGTCTGGGCAGCTAATCACATGATCCGCTCTGTGCTGTCGTGTCTCTGGACCGACTCGATCACATGATCCGCTCTGTGCTGTCGTGTCTCTGGACCGACTCGATCGCATGAACCGCTCTGTGCTGTCGTGTCTCTGGACCGACTCGATCACATGATCCGCTCTGTGCTGTCGTGGTTCTGGGCCGACTCGATCGCATGATCCGCTCTGTGCTGTCGTGCTGTTCTGGACCGACTCGATCGCATGATCCGCTCTGTGCTGTCGTGTCTCTGGGCCGACTCGATCGCATGATCCGCTCTGTGCTGTCGTGTCTCTGGGCCGACTCGATCGCATGATCCGCTCTGTTCTGTCGTGTGTCTGGGCCGACTCGATCACATGATCCGCTCTGTGCTGTCGTGTCTCTGGGCCGACTCGATCGCATGAACCGCTCTGTGCTGTCGTGTCTCTGGGCCGACTCGATCGCATGATCCGCTCTGTGCTGTCGTGTCTCTGGGCCGACTCGATCGCATGATCCGCTCTGTGCTGTCGTGTCTCTGGGCCGACTCGATCGCATGATCCGCTCTGTGCTGTCGTGTCTCTGGGCCGACTCGATCGCATGATCCGCTCTGTGCTGTCGTGTCTCTGGGCCGACTCGATCGCATGATCCGCTCTGTGCTGTCGTGTCTGCTGGGTCTCTGGGCCGACTCGATCGCATGATCCGCTCTGTGCTGTCGTGTTCTGGGCCGACTCGATCGCATGATCCGCTCTGTGCTCTCGTGTCTCTGGACCGACTCGATCACATGATCCGCTCTGTGCTGTGCTCGTGTCTCTGGGCGCGACTCGATCGCATGATCCGCTCTGTGCTGTCGTGTCTCTGGGCCGACTCGATCGCATGATCCGCTCTGTGCTGTCGTGTTCTGGGCCGACTCGATCGCATGATCCGCTCTGTGCTGTCGTGTTCTGGGCCGACTCGATCGCATGATCCGCTCTGTGCTGTCGTGTCTCTGGGCCGACTCGATCGCATGATCCGCTCTGTGCTCTCGTGTCTCTGGGCCGACTCGATCGCATGATCCGCTCTGTGCTGTCGTGTCTCTGGACCGACTCGATCGCATGAACCGCTCTGTGCTGTCGTGTCTCTGGACCGACTCGATCGCATGATCCGCTCTGTGCTGTCGTGTCTCTGGGCCGACTGATCGCATGATCCGCTCTGTGCTCTCGTCTCTGGGCGCGATCGCATGATCCGCTCTGTGCTGTCGTGTCTCTGGACCGACTCGATCGCATGAACCGCTCTGTGCTGTCGTGTTCTGGACCGACTCGATCGCATGATCCGCTCTGTGCTCTCGTGTCTCTGGACCGACTCGATCGCATGAACCGCTCTGTGCTGTCGTGTCTCTGGGCCGACTCGATCGCATGATCCGCTCTGTGCTCTCGTGTCTCTGGGCCGACTCGATCGCATGATCCGCTCTGTGCTGTCGTGTCTCTGGACCGACTCGATCGCATGATCCGCTCTGTGCTCTCGTGTCTCTGGACCGACTCGATCGCATGAACCGCTCTGTGCTGTCGTGTCTCTGGGTCGACTCGATCGCATGATCCGCTCTGTGCTCTCGTGTCTCTGGACCGACTCGATCACATGATCCGCTCTGTGCTGTCGTGTCTCTGGGCCGACTCGATCACATGATCCGCTCTGTGCTCTCGTGTCTCTGGGCCGACTCGATCACATGATCCGCTCTGTTCTGTCGTGTGTCTGGGCCGACTCGATCACATGATCCGCTCTGTTCTGTCGTGTCTCTGGACCGACTCGATCACATGATCCGCTCTGTGCTCTCGTGTCTCTGGGCCGACTCGATCACATGATCCGCTCTGTTCTGTCGTGTGTCTGGACCGACTCGATCCCATTATCTGCTCTGGGCTGTCGTGTCTCTGGACCAGAGCTACGGCGGTTCACTGACACTAACGTGAAACCAGACTTCATTCACCCCAATGGAAAGCATACTGTCTGAATTATTCCCTATCCCCTATGTAGTGCACTATGTGCCATTCACCATGCAGAAAATCTTTTTTTTTAAGTTTTGAATGCTTTCATTTTCTAAATGTACATTTTGTCATTGTTTTGGACAGTAAGACTAATATAATCACACTAAAAGAAATACAATTTTGTTTTAATGGGGACTTTAAGCAACAGCTTTTTCTCAGATTTTCCTCCTAAAATGTTTGAGGAGAAATAAAATTAGACACAAATGAGTAAATTTTCGTCACATTGAGATCTTAGAAACAAAACTCTCCATTTGACTCTTAAAGAGCAATTGAGGACAATCTTAATGCAGGAACAGCGAAGTGTGTCATCATCGAGAATATCAGCGTGTACAGTCAGTGTGTGTGACGTGTCAACAACGAGCAAAGTCTAGAGTTCTTGAAAAGACTTTTGTAATAATAAATTAAAGAGGATATGGTCAGCGATTCTTGAATCGACATTGTTCATTTTTAATACTAAAGATATTTGCACCCAAAAGTCAAAGATTCTCCCAATCAGGAGTCTCGCTGTGGTGGTGTCACAGCTGACCGGCTGTTCACCACAATGACGGTTCCATGCATGATAAACAAACATCAGCGTTTATAGCCCAAAGGAATCTGTGGGAATTTGGAAACGTGTGTACTCCAAGGTTACACTTAAAGTGTACTTAAAAGTATACTTTTATACTCTACAAAGTGTGCCAATTTACTTCCAAGTAGTACTGAAATAGTACACTGTAATATCTAATTAGTTAGTCTTAAAACAGCATGCAAACCAATTGCCTTAAAAAAACTATGTGAAATAGGAATAGTATATTGTACAAATACTTAGTATAGTTCACTTATACAAGAGTTAGTATAGCTACCATTGCATCCCAATGGTATCCCAATTTGTCCGTCACGACATGTGACGTAGTAGTGACCGAATGAAAGGGAAGTGTGATTTCTTTGCTGCATCAATAGGTAGAGAGTTACAATAATATAAATGAAGATCCATGTGAGCGACCAAAGGGAACACTAATCACCATAATAGTGAGTTCAAACACAAACTTTAGGAAAATCAACATCAGGTTATGAAGTCAGCTTATGTGATGTTCTCTCAAATTTTACAGTTGTACTGACAATTCAACATTCAAGATGACTTTGGGAAATGAGTGAATGCAAAGTAGAGAAAGATAACTGCAGAAATGGAGGAAATTAATGAAAAGAATTGCCTCGCCTCAACGTTCACACCATTCTTTGTAAACCCTAGAAATGGTTGTGTGTGAAAATCCCAGTAACTGAGCAGATTGTGAAATACTCAGACCGGCCCGTCTGGCACCAACAACCATGCCACGCTCAAAATTGCTTAAATCACCTTTCTTTCCCATTCTGACATTCAGTTTGGAGTTCAGGAGATTGTCTTGACCAGGACCACACCCCTAAATGCATTGAAGCAACTGCCATGTGATTGGTTGATTAGATAATTGCATTAATGAGAAATTGAACAGGTGTTTACTTAAGTATACTTTAATAAACTTAAAGTAGCCTATACTTATTTTTTGTAAGGGAAACCTTTTACATTCATAAAACGTTCTATTCCACAAAAGGTTCTTTAAATTATTAAAAATGTTACACTAAGAAAAAATGGTTCTTTTAGGTTAATGACGTATTTTTGTGTGAGTAATACAATTCCTGTTGTTATGACTGTGCTGAACTGAATTCCTCTTCCTGTCATTCCACTTTAAATCCTGTGGGCAAATTACTGTATTCAATTAAATGCAAATCAATTAAATTCAAATTCCTACTTGACAACTGAAAGGTGCTTTCTAACTCTAAATTGTCCTCGACCTGATCGACAGTCTCTGAAACATGCAAGAAGCTGCCGATCAAAACCACACATGCACAAACACACAGAACTGTCACATCTAATCCTGAGAATATGTTAATGACCACCTCGGTTTCCAAGCAAACGTGCAACAACAAACCACCCACGTTCAGAAAGAGTCACAGCCGTCTTTTGACAAGGAACATGATATGTAATTTAATTTGCTTTCACTTAGGTGAGCGAGCAAAAACAATCAGCCTCTGAAGGGAGCGTCTTCGCTTCGGCTGCTCTATTGTGCATTATGCTCATTTTTAGGCATCATCGGTTCAGTAGATGGATTCATCGAGGTGGGAGGAATTGATCTCAGGCCTGAATAAACTAGAGATCTGTGCGAGCTTTAAAAGCTTATAAACAAAAACATCATGTACCCATGACCATTAAGCTCACCTTTATTGACTTCGGTGAATGATGTAATGCCTTCTCAAACAGATGTGCAAATGGAGATAATGTCAGCAGGACCTTTGCCCTGCAGGGGTGAATTGGCATTGTAATGCGAATCAAACATAACCATGAGCCTAAGTGCCAGCTAAAGGCTTTTTTCCACACTTGTAATGATGATGATGATGGTTTTCATGTGAATGATAAACGTGTATTGTGATCACAGAGTAGCAGAAGGACAGACTAGTGTAATAAGAGGGACGTTTGTGTCGCTTGTTTGCCAGCCTGATATCAGATGGAAAGGTAAAAGTTTGGATTTGTAATTAATTGAGGAATCTCTCTCGGGTCATTGCTGTTGTTTGACAATACAACAATACAACAATATAATACAATACATGACATATCAGATTATCATAGCAAATATTGTTAGTCAACTAGTAAAACAACACTGACTGACGCTAGCGACTGACATTAGAGGCTTGGGGTCTCCCACGGTGGAGACTCCGGTTTGAATCCCACTCGGAGTGGGTCGTGTAGGACCTGCTACATTTGGTGTACAAATATTTTCATAATAACATGAGCAGAGCGGAATAAAGAACGTGATCAGCATGTTTGATATTCAAAACGGTAAGCAAGCGCTGCTTTGTTTAGCTTGCATACCTGCAGCCTTCGCTTTCCCTTTTTGAATGATGAATATATCTGCTTAAATAGACAGTTATCTCCTTTACACTCAGGCGCAGAATGCGCATGCTAGTTGTCAGTCACCTGTAGTGTGTTCAGGTGCAGTTTTTTTCCCTGATGCAGGCAACGCGAGGTGACAACACAGTCGGCTTTCATCAGCGCTAGTTCTTTGGCGTCGGTTTGGTGTGTCCCTACCTTTAGGGGGGTGAGTGTAACGGAGGCAAGGTAGTAAGAGCTGTGCATGTCAACCTCACTCCCCTGTCCTCAAGAGCCATGACAGAGGCTGCGGTCTTTAGCTTCTTGTTAGCGCGTCTAGACTGGCTCGAATCCCACTTGGAGTGGGTAGTGGCCAGTAGGAGCTCTGCGTATAAACCTCACTACCCTGGCCTCAAGAAGCACGCTAGCGACTGACGCAAGCGACTGCGGTAGCATCCTTGTTAGTGTCTGTGACCCCGGATGGGTGTGTGGTTTATGGGAGTGAATGTAACGGAGGCAAGCTAGTAAGAGCTGTGTGTGTAAACCTCACTACACTGGCCTCAAGAGGCGCATTAGCAGCCTTTAGCGTCCTTGTTAACATGCCTCCTGCCACACCGAAGACCCCGGTTCGAATCCCACTCGGAGTGGGTAGAGTAGGACCGGTTACATTTAGTGCTGTGACCCGGATGGGAGTGCATTTTATGGGAGTGAGTGTAACGGAGGCAAGCTAGTAAGAGCTGTGCACGTAAGCCTCACTACACTGGCCTCAAGAGGAGTGTTAGCGGTCTTTAGCGTCCTTGTTAGCACACTGCCTCCCACGGCGGAGACCCAAGTTCGAATCCCGCTTGGATTGGGTTGAGTAGGACCGGTTACAGTAGGACATTATGCTCTTAAAAATAAAGGTTTGACGGTTTTCACAGGAATAGAAAAATCATTTTGGCTCCCCAAAAAACCTTTCAGTGAACATTCTAAAAAAATACCTTTTGTGAAAGATTCCATGGATGTTAAAGGTTCTTCATGGAACCATCAATGCCGATAAAGGACCTTTATTTTTGCCACTGAAAAACATGATTATTTAATTATTTTGTTCATCTATATTTGCATGAAATAAAAGAATGCACTGAGCTCCATCCATTGAATTGTCACCACACAGATAGACTAAAAAACGTGTGCAACCATATGTTGGCATGCACAAAAATTTGCTTTTGAATCAGTAATAAAAGTTCACCATAATAACCCACAAACCCAACGTCACTGCCTTCATAGTTTGTCTTTAATAAACCACACCTAGACATTAAATATTAATATGACATCAACTCTATTTATAAAACCCAAAATATAAATATTGACAGAAGTCCTTTAAAGCTGCACGAACGAGCAAAAGCACTCAAAGGAAATTTTCACGTAGGCTATTTGCGTTGCACATATTTGTACAGAAGAGCCTTCACAAGCACGCGACCCTTATAACGGGAGCGTTCTACGGTGCGTCACGTGTAGCTTCCGATACAATAGCGTTCAAGTTTAGACGCGTCGCGTCGCTCTCAGTGGTGACGGTGGGTTGAGAAAGAAAAGTGATCTTACCCTCAACAGAGAGAATCAGTAATCCCGTTCTTAAATTCGCTGTTATTTCCTCCCGTTTCCAAAACTCCAGAGGTAAACTCTTCTTCAAGACTCCATCTCAATCTGTTTTCTCACAGGTGTGAACTTTGCTCCAAACACGACGCGACTGGGGTAGCCAAGGCGACCTTGTTGACACGGACAAAAATGTAAAAACAAAATATAATGAAGAGGACAGAAAGGCTGGAACGATGCAACAGGTGCGCTCGAGCGAGAGTGACAGGTGATTCGCGCTCGTAACTCTACCTGCAGCGCGAGATGGGGGCGGAGCCTGCATATGAACGCATGCACATTTAATGCAGTCTTTCTGGAACAGGCTACACAAAACATTTTTTAGTCATGGGGTATTTATAGAGCTTCACCATGTAGCTTTATGAAAGGAATGTTCAAATAAAACTGACTCACTTTTTGTTCCATAAAATGATGCTTTTGGGGGAACGCCTTGAGGAAACACTGAAAAAATTCAAAGGCAGGTTATTTAGATCATTTTTGCAATGAGATTGAATGACTATCCATTATTTATTGATATCAGAATACTAAAAATGTAAAAACAGCAAAGAACATATCAATAAGTACAATTTTAATTATTTAATATTGGTAAAACTTATTGAATAAAAAATAAAACTTTGTAAAAATATATGCATGCATATGCACTGTCCATTTCACTGTCACACAATGCATGTATGCAATTCCTCATAACATACCATATGACTGCAAATGCTTTAAAATGAAGTTTACTCAAAATGAGAATCACTTTTTCTGCTTTTCTCCAAAACCAAGTTAAATAAAACAAAGATTATTGGAGTGTGTTTTATAAGACAATACAATTTCTACATCAAAAATGTCACTTTTAATTCAAAGTGTTACACTGTAAAAATAAAAAAATAAGTTGCTTCCAATCAAGTACAATCAACATGGATGTTTAAGTAATTTCAACTTAAATTACATTAAACTGACTTAAAAGAATTAGTTGAAAAAGATTGTTTGACTTATTTTGATTAGTTAAGTCAATGTAAAACATATGGTGTCATAACTTAATCATAAACAAAATTTGGTTTAACTTAATTAAGTTACTTGTCTGGCTATCACCAGACCAAGCTCAATATAAGATTGAATATTATCTGAGGAGTCTGCTCTGTATTTTCTACTGCGCAAGAGGTGTGATAAATGAGCATAATTCAAATGACTCTGTGCGCAACTGGATAGTCCGTCAACCAATCAGACCACAAGAGGCGTGCTCAACGGGCATAGTTCAAATGACTCTGTGCACAACTGGATAGTCCTTCAACCAATCAGACCACAAGAGGCGTGCTCAACGGGCATAGTTCAAATGACTCTGTGCACAACTGGATAGTCCTTCAACCAATCAGACCACAAGAGGCGACCACAACGGGCATCGATCCATCGCTTCTCTATCCATCATCGTGTTAAACCCGCCAATAGAGTGCCAGGTGGATAAGCCAGTCTGTGATTGGCTCCCGCAAAAGTGTAACAGAAGCAGTAGAAATGAATGTACAGGTTTCCAGACTGAGCTGCAGGGAGAAATCAAATCGCCAGCAGATCAGGCCGGGTTTACCCAGTCTAGTAAGTTCCCAGGTTGCCTTAAAAATTTGAGTTCACTGAAATAAAATAAAAAATGAGTTAATACAATGAAGATTGGTTTAATCAACAGAAACTCAAAATATTATGTATATCTGAACCACATTACTTAACTACACACATTAAAAAGTTGTGATAACAAATCATGAAAAAAACAAAACAAATGTTTACAGTGTACCTGAGCAAGATTTTTTTTTATTCCCATCCTTTATGCATCACCTGCTTTTGCATGCTGGCAAAACAAAGAAAATGTGTTTAAAATGACATTCTGAAATCGCAACTAGCTCTGCATTTATGGCATCCTGTGATTTTTGTTTAGGAGTGTAAGCAAATTCCTGTTCAGTTCTGTAACCCTGTATGATCAAGGAGAGGCAATCTTCAAAGAACGGAGTGAAAGAAGAGCAACGGGGTGGAACATTGGACAGGTTTGAATGTCACTGGATATGGAGCATGACTCGCCCTACAAACACACTTTTCTCTTCCTAATCAGTGTAAAATCAGGATGGGTTTTATTTAATAATGAAATTGTCACTATTTACTCACCCTCACATTGTTAAAAATCTGTGTCATTTTCCTCTGTGGAATGAAGGTGGATGGGGACCAACTGTCATGCTCCAAAAAGGACACAAATTAGCACAATACAAGCTTTATATGACTTATGCACTATATTCTAAATAATCTGAAGGCATAGAGTAAATTCAGGTTGATTGGGACACTTTTCCCAGTCATCTCAATGGCAAAAAGTGTCCCACTGAATTCACCAGCTTAGAAACAGATCAAAGATGTTATTTAATAAAGTCGTGCATTATTTGACAGCTGTGGTCACTGTTCACTTTCAGTGTGCACTCTCAGAAAAAAAGGTACAGTGCTGTCACTAGGGTGGTACCCTAAGGTACAAAAGAGAAAAGGTACATCTTTGTACCTTACTCACCCCTAAATGGTACATATCAGTGCTTTAAGAGTGCGTATTAGTACCTTAAAGGTTCATATCAGTGCTTTAAGAGTGCGTATTAGTACCTTAAAGGTACATATTAGTACCTTTTTGGTTTTGTACCTTAGTGTACCGCCCCAGTGACAGCAATGTACCTTTGTTTTCTGACAGTGTATGAAAGAGCAGCTTGGATAGTCTGCTTTAAATCACTCGTTTTTGTTCTAAGGAGGAAAAACAGACATTAAAGTGAGGGAAAATGTATGGCAAAATTTAATTTTTTCACCAAACTATCGCTTCAGGGTGAAAATACACTTAATAGAAAGACACACACACACACACTGCAGACGGGTTGCTGAACTGCAGTGCATGCACACAGACGAGTGTTTGATTTTGAGAACCTTGAGTTTTGGTTTATAATTAACATCAGAACACTCACTTTCTCAGGATTACCATGACTGCTGAAAGAAGCAAGTTCTGTTAAACATTATTCATTAAACTGCACAAAAGAATGCCTTCTCAAAGAGTGATAAATTCAGAAGCAAATGCCTTTGTGTGAGGTTTGGTAAACTGGGGGCTCTAGGAGAGCAGACAGTGATTTGAATGTGGGTTTGAATGTACAGTTTGCAAAAAGAGTTGACTGTAGGGCACTGCCACGATTTCCAATAAACCTTTCACAGCAAAACCACAAAGTTCCCACAATAAAAAAAATAAATAAAAAAAAAGAATCTGAACGTATTACATGTTAAATAGATGCCCTCTACTGGAGAAACGAACAACGTGCCAAAAACACTGGATACTGAAGTTTGGCCACTTAGATAACAAGCTAACAAAACGAGTCATATGTCTTTATTAATCTTGTATATATTGTTTTCATGTACAGCAACAACTCCTATTAATAATAAAAGGCACAGTTCAACAAAAAAATGTTTTTATTGACTATGATATATAAGAACAATTAAATGTATATTTAAAAAAAAGTATATTATGTATATTCAAATCAGTCAAAACATCGAAAACACCTGGATAATGCATATTTATGTGTATACACTAAGCATTTATAATATAAATATAGGCCTATATAATATATTTTCCTGATCTCAAAGGTTTAAAAAAAAAAAACACATTTTCTGCTTTATATTTGATTGCTGGGACTGAATGGGAATCACCGAGACGATCAAAGCCGCGGTGTCTCTATGATGTCACAGAGCGCGTTCGAATAGGGGTTTATGAAAGCGTGACATTCTCACACACTTTGTTGGTTTGTTGTAGTGGTCGAGAGCGAGTTTTCACAGCGATGGGACAGCGAGGTTGTAAAGTGAGTCCGATGATTGGCGAGGTGTGCGATCAACATCTGAGTACACCCCAAAACCCAGCACCAACACGGCGGTTCAACATCCTCATCCTCCCGATGAGACCCCTGTTGATGCTGGTGAGGGAAACAGCCAAGAGAGGAGGGTGATGGAGAGAGAAGGAGAAGAAAGTGGAGGAGGTGAGGAGGAGTTGAGGAGGGTGATGGAGAGAGAAGGAGAAGAAAGTGGAGGAGGCCAGGAGGAAGAGGAGAGAGGAAGGAGTCAGGGAGGGTGATGGAGAGAGAAAGAGAAGAAAGTGGAGGAGGCCAGGAGGAAGAGGAGAGGAAGGAGTCAGGAGGGTGATGGAGAGAGAAAGAGAAGAAAGTGGAGGAGGCCAGGAGGAAGAGGAGAAGAAGGAGTCAGGAGAGTGCAGGAGAAAAGAAAGAAGTGGTGGAGAAGGAGGCTGCCCTTTCTTCAGAGGAGAAAATGATAAAGGAAGAGGAGGTGAAAAGGAGGAGGCGAGCGTGAAGGAGAGAGGAGGAGGCGGCGAGGAGGAAGAGAGGAGGAAGAAGTGGTGGAGGAGGCTGCACCCTTTCTTCAGAGCTGGCAGAAAACAGCCTCCGGAGAGAAGCTCAGGTCAGGGAGAGGAAAAGCAGCCGCAGGATGAGAGACAGAAGAGGAATGTAGCATGGCCAGGACGAAGTAGTGATGGTAAATTACACAAGCACTCAAATACACATCAGTAAATATTACACCAAAGTCCACATCGATGCCATGAGAGCTTTATACCATAACATTACATAATACGTCTATATGTACTAATGTTAAAACTAAATATTCAGTATCGGATAATTTAATATCGGTCTATTCATTAATTAAAATACATTTAAAATTAGTAATTATATGAATTAATTTTTGCATGTCACAAGACACTCATGTTATTTGATCTTTTAATAGACTACATCTTCAGCCGCTACAGTGTTGGTGACGAGCTGGGGAAAGGTGGTTTTGGAGTGGTGTATGAAGGAGACGTCTGGAGGATGATCTTAAAGTAAGTCAAAATAGACAACACAATATCAAGCCAGAAAATGTTAGCCCTGTCTCATCGTAATCTTACATTTTTTTTCATTAGGTGGCTTTGAAATATGTCACGAAGACCCAGTACATGAAATCTTTACTTATTGTAAGTACATTACACTACAAAACATCTCATATTAATTTCAAATCACAGACAAATTGAATAAACCACCTCCATCTAACATCATAAAATCTGTCTTATAGCCTGATCATCCCAAGCCCTTCCAAAGGAGATCGCCTCACCATCCTGGCGAATAAAGATCCCAGCGTGCCAGAGGTGATCAGGCTGCTGGACTGGCAGGATCGCCCTGACCACTTCGTGATGGTCCTCGAATGTCCCTCTCCATGTGAGAATCTGGACCAGTTCACGAGTCGTCACGGTGGAAGACTTAACGAAGAGAAGGCACGGCACATCATGAGGCAGGTCGCTCACGCTGCCAACGTGTGCTGCCTTCACGGAGTCCTCCACCGTGACATAAAACTGACCAATCTGCTAATAAACAGCGAGACATCTCAAGTCAAGCTGATTGACTTCGGGTGTGGGGACATTCTGAGGAGTTTGGGGTACAGGACATACTCTGGTATGGATCGTCTGTATTGTATTGTATTTGCACTTCAGTGATGAGTTATGCGTTAATGCAAACTTACTCATCAGACAAAATCTCTTTCCTCAGGCACACTCCTGTACTCCCCTCCGGAGTACCATGTCAGGGGGAAGTACTACGGCAACCCGGCGACGGCATGGTCACTAGGGATCGTGATGTTCAAGATCCTGTGCGGACATTTCCCTAGTTGTCGTGACCTGCTTCTGCTGAAACAGAAGCGCTGGTCCAAACGCCACCTGTCAACAGGTGAGTTTCACAATCATACAAAACACCTTAACATGATCAAATAGAGCAGATGTAGTTTAAGCTAATAATCAGACGTACGACCCGTCTTCCTGCACAGAATGCTGTCATCTGCTCAGTGCCCTCCTGCAGGACGAGCCAAGTCGACGACTTACTCTGGAGCTAATCCTGTCCCACGACTGGTTTAAGGTAGTGAACCTAAGATCGGCAAAAAAAAAAAAAATCATTTATTTCTTTTCATAGGAAGAATTTGCTAAGTTAAATCGGTTCTTTTTTCTGTCTTCCTCAGGTCGTCACATAAGGCCACTCCAGTGGGCGTTTCTCAGGCAGCTTGGCGTCTTATGGGCTGCAATGGGAGACGCTCCCATCCCTCCTCTCGCCTTTGCGTCTTGCGGGGCGAGCAAGCTTTGTGTAGCGTCTGGCACCTTGGCTTGAGGGAGCAGTATTTGCGTCTGGCGGTACTGCTCCCGGGGGGATATGTACATACTTTTTTTGGTTGCCCCTTTTTGTTTTTCCCATCATGGCCACTCGGTTCCTGAGGTTCCTGCCACAGCTGTCCAAATGCCAGAGTTGTCTGTCTCCACCTCCACAATGTCAGAGCTCCTTCTAGACCACCTTGATGCTACAGCCGGAGGTTTCCGCTATGGCTGCTCCAGTCCTGTCTGTCTATGCCTCCTCAATGCCAGTGCTCCCAGCAATGGATACCCAGGAAGTCCTGCCACAGGCACCCCAGATGCTCCTGCCACAGCTGTCCGGGTATCAGAGCTCCCCATTTCATCCACCCTGGCGTCAGAGCTCCATTTTGTTTATTCTGGGTGTCCATCCAGCCAGAAAAAGCAAATCTGAAATAAAGAAATAAAAATAAAAATATTTATGTTTACATTTCAGCATTTTGGAGACTCTTTAACTCAAAGCACCTTTGTAAAAATGTAAAAATGCAGGCAAGTAAAAGCGTGTGTTTAAATAGAATTGATTTACAGGAAGTGCCTTTTGAATTTGTACTTCGTTGTGATGGAACCACCAGATGCTGCTCGCTCACGGATAGTCGAGTAATGGAGAGAACATGATACCAAATAACGTTATATTCATTTAAATCTATTTATAATGTAAAATCTTTAAGACAAAGGTGTACAATATTACTGATTTGGTTTCGATTTAAAAAAAAATTTTAAATACAGCATTTCTCTAAATGATGTAAAATGTAAGGACATTTTAACAAAACATGAGTTTTAAAAAAAATAAAATTTAACATTTATAATACTCAAGTTTTTACTAAACATTTCTCTCAGTGATATGTACTATAGGAACTTATTTATTTTCTGTTCGTCACACAATTGGACACCATAAAGTTTATGTTTGAATAAAGTCTTCATTTTCTTTTGCCTTTGAAACAAACACAAAAGACAAAAGTAATGCGTTCTTAATATCTGAACAAATGATTAAAAATTAAAACGTGCCATGTAGTAAAAGAAACACATTAAAAGTACACTTGCAAACTTTAAAATGAAAATAAATAATATTTTTGACAAGATAAGTGTTCTAGAAAAAGCTGTTCAGTTCTACATCAGGGTATTGTTTTAAAACAACATCAGTTGTTCAAGTGTTTTTAAATTAAAATACAATATATGCATTTACAGTCAGGAAACAGTAGTCGGCAACACAAATCTCCGCAGCCTGTCAGCTGTAGTCACAGAGATGTTGAGAGTCAGGCGTAAACACTAGAAAAGAAAACAAGACACACAATCAACACCACAGACACTTACTCAATATAGAGCGCACTTAATAGTGTGCAAACATCTCATGAGAAACCAGGCTAAAGCAAGCAAGACATAATGGTTATGTTTCACCTCAATATCAAACAGTCTCAGATGTTGAAAGCTAAATGAATTACTTGATCACAGTGTAAGAGTATAGAGCTATTAATGAATGTGGATAGAAGCTCAGATTTAGTTTTGGAAGAATTTCACGAGATGTTTAGTTCGTATTGAGACTTTAAGAAACTCTACAGGGTAAACGTGAGATAACGCTGTCTGACTTTTAAGAGCCTAATGTTACTAATGTTGTCCGTCTCTTTTTTTCCCGTGTTTTTCTGGTGAATGAAACTCAGCTCATTTTCTGAAGGCCAGTCTCTGAGTTTGAATGATTAAAGTGTGGTTCATTCAGGAGGCCGTTCACTGTAACTGCAGCTCGGCGTGGGTCGATGGATTTACTTTGCTTTATCCCCACGCTCATTTTACGATTCTTTTGTTTTGATAATGATGTTAGTGTTAATTGATTGATTGATTAAATGTGCTCCCAATTATTGTGGATTCCTTTCATGTGTGTTTGTCATGTGTCCATGCCATGTGATGTTCTATTTAAGCTGCACCTGTACTAATAAACATTTGTTACTTGTTTTCTCACTGCAACCTGTGTGAAGCATGTTTATTCTCCGTCCTTAACTAGTATCTAGTCAGCTCTGCTTAACAGGTTATGGGCCCAGGTGCATTGACGTTTGTGCAGATACAGCATGAGTAGCAAAACAGTTCGTTTACACATTTACATTTGTTTGGAGTGCAAGCACCATGAGTGAAAGGATAAATTCACGTTGGTCTCGTCTTGTGTTCGACGGAGATGAAAAGAATTATGAACTGTGGGAGACAAAGTTTTTGGGCCATCTACGGTTGCAGAAATTGAAGGACACAATTTTGAATAGGCCCGCCATGGGTGCGGATGCAGACGGACTGGCTGAGGATGCATCAAAGAATGCTGAAGCATATGCTGAACTGATCCAATTCCTTGATGACAAAAGTTTGTCCCTGGTCATGCGAGAGGCTGCGGATGACGGGCGTGGAGCACTTAAGATCTTGCGGGATTATTATGCTGGAAAGGGTAAACCCCGCATTGTGAGTCTCTACACAGAATTAACTTCCCTGCAAAAGCTGAGTGCTGAGAGTGTGACTGACTATGTCATACGTGCCGAGACCTCAATCACAGCGCTGAGGAATGCTGGAGAAGTATTGAGTGATGGACTATTAGTTGCAATGGTTTTGAAGGGGCTGCCAGAATCATTCAAGCTTTTTTCCATTTTTATCACTCAAACGGATGAGACTCTTTCTTTTGCAGATTTTAAGACAAAATTGCGGAGTTACGAGAGCACTGAAGGTATGCGCACAGTTGTAGATGAAGACAATGTTATGGGGGCCCGGGCACATTCCAGGAAGGCCAATGCCCTGGCAGGTGTAAGGATGCAAAGCACTGAGAGCGGGGACATTTGAGTGTTTCCGTTGTGGCCAGAGAGGACACAAGGCAAGACAGTGTCAGCGTGATCAACAGTGGTACAGCCAGGGTAAGCGCATCACATGGCGAGGAGGACGGAGACAGCAACGGCAGGACGATGCACATGGAGTGTATGAGGAAACAGACAATACTTTTGCCTTCAAGTTGTTGACCAGTGTTTATCAGCCAGGGAGCGGTGTCACCCGAAAGGGATTGATGGTGGACACCGGTGCGACATCGCATATCATTACTGACCTGGCCAAGTTCAAGAGCTTTCGACGATCGATGCCAGGCTGAGACTCACTGCGTGGAGCTGGCCGATGGCACAAGGTGCAAGGGGTCGCGGAGCATAGAGGAGAAGCAGAGGTATGCCTGGTTGACAGCAGAGGGCGACGCCTCAGTGCTACACTGAAGCAGGCGCTGTACATCCCATCCTATCCCCAAGACATCTTCTCTGTGAGAGCTGCAACTTCCAGCGGGGCAACAGTGATCTTCAAGGAGGGTGAAGATGCCCTGCAGTATAAAGACGGTACACGTTTTCTTATTCATGAACATAACAGGCTGTTCTATTTGCCTACTGTGCCAGTGAACAATGACTGTGATAATCAATGTTTGAGTTGCCATGATATTCAGGAGTGGCATGAGATTTTGGGACACAGAAGTTAGAGAATGTTGTGGATGGTATGTCAATCAAGGGTAAAGTACCCAAGTCTATGCAATGTGATGTGTGTGTGTGTGTGTGTGTGTGTGTGTGTCCAAGGTAAATTCACTCAGAGTAGGAACAGAAAGCCTGATGTGAGAGCCAAGTCAGCTCTAGAGCTGATACACACTGATTTGGCGGGCCCCATTGGCCCAAAGTCAAGAGAAGGGTATAGGTACGCACTTTCCTTTACTGATGACTACTCGAGTGTGGTGTTTGTGTACTTTTTGAAGCACAAAAGTGACACTGTGGATGCCACAGAGAGGTTCCTAGCTGACACAGCCCCATATGGGAATGTTACATGTATCAGGTCTGATAATGGTGCTGAATTTACTGGACAGGGTTATCAAGTACTACTTCGCAGGAATAGAATCAGACATGAGACATCAGCACCATACTCACCACACCAGAATGGCACTGCTGAGCGCAACTGGAGAACCCTTTTTGATATGGCTAGATGTATGCTCTTAGAAAGTCAGTTACCTCAGGAGCTATGGCCGTATGCAGTCCAGACAGCAGCGGTGGTGAGGAATAGATGTTTTAATAACCGCACCAAACAAACACCTTATTTTATGCTGACAGGAAGGAAACCCAATATGTCCAGGAAGTGCAGAAGTTTGGTACTGTGTGTTATACCTATAGACAGGACAAGAAGAAGCTAGACTCAAGGTCTGATAAAGGCATCTTCGTTGGTTATGATAAGAACAGCCCAGCATATATGGTCTACTATCCTGACAGTAGAAAGGTGATGAAACACAGACTGGTGAGGTTTATGTCCAATGTTGAGGAACAGGAGACTGATGACGTGTCTGATGATGATGACGTTGATATATGTATAGCACAACCAGACCTGACCCTGATAATCAGTGTGACATTCCAGAGACTAGGCTAGGCCCAAGCCAGATAAGTCTACAGTCAGGTGAGGTCAAGCCAGAATCGTATTCTCCAGATACCCTGAGTAGAGAGAGGAGATATCCTGGTAGAGAGAGAAGGAGGCCAGATTTCTACGGGGTGGAGAGTGATCAGGTGCAGATCAGCATTGATTATTGCTATAAGATGGTTTTTAGTGTACCTCAGACTTTCAGAGAAGCGGTGACTTCATCTAATTCAAGGGAGTGGGTAGATGCAATGGATGAAGAGATGAAATCACTGAGGATAACACCACATTTACTTTGACCACCCTACCTGAGGGCAAGAAAGCAGTGGGGGGTAGATGGGTGTATGCTACCAAAACCAATGCTGATGGATCTGACAAGTATAAGGCTCGTTATGTTGCCAAGGGGTATAGTCAGAAGATGGGTGTAGATTATGGAGAGACTTTTTCTCCTACTGCCAATCTTACCAGTGTGAGAGTGTTAATGCAGAAAGCTGCTCAGGAGGATCTGATCCTCCATCAGATGGATGTTAAAACTGCCTACCTACATGCACCGATTGATTATGAAATTTACATGGAACAGCCAGAGGGGTATGAAGTAAAATCTCAGACAAATGAAAAATGGTGTGTAAACTGGAGAAATCATTGTATGGGCTAAAGCAATCAGGTCGAAACTGGAACAAAATGTTACATGACTATCTGTGTGAAAATACTTTTGTACAAAATCCAGTTGATCATTGTGTTTACAAGAGAGAACTAGAACATGAGAAAGTGATAATACTGATATGGGTTGATGACTTGGTTATTGCTGCCAGTGATGAGAGAGCTTTAAAAACTGTCAAAGAGATGCTTACTGGGAAATTCCAGATGAAAGATTTGGGAAGACTGAAGAATTTTCTAGGTATCACTTTTGATCAGTGTGATGGGGGTGTGAATATGTCACAGCAGAGTTATGTTGGCAAACTGCTGGAAAGATTTGACATGCAAGATTGTAAACCCAGATCAACACCTTGTGAACCAAAGTTGAATTACACTGATAGTGATGAAAAGTTGATTGACCCCAGGAAATACAGAGAGGCAGTGGGTAGCCTAATCTACCTAACCTCATGCACTAGACCTGATCTGAGTTATTTTGTTAGCAAATTGTCCCAGTATTTCAGTGAGCCAACAGAAGAGCAGTGGACAGCTGTAAAGCATGTACTGAAATATCTGAAAGGTACAAATGACAAAATGCTCTGTTACAGGAAATGTGATGAAGGGTTAAGGTTGGTGACTTATAGTGATGCAGATTGGGCAGGTGATGCAAATGACCAACGTAGTACATCTGGTTATTGTGTTAGCCTATGTAAGAATGGTCCTCTGATTTCTTTGAAGACTAAAAAGCAGCCAACTGTAGCATTATCAACATGTGAGGCTGAGTACATTGCATTAGCTGCCACTATACAAGAGTGTTTGTACTTGACACAATTGCTTGAACATCTTGATGATTATCAGTATGGTGTACCTATAATCTACGAAGACAATCAAGGTACAATTGCATTGGCAAAGAATCCTGTTAGCAGGCAGAGATGTAAGCATATTGAGATTAAATACCATTTTGTGAGATCAACTGTAAACAATGGTAAAGTGTGTTTGGAGTATTGCCCAACAGATCAGATGGTTGCTGACCTAATGACTAAACCAGCTACAAAAGTGAAGTTATTTGCCTTTTCCACGTTCTTGTTTGGGTTATAGCCATGATGTAGTGCAGTTGTTTTTCCATGATGTTTTTATTTTTGTTTGTTTTTGTTCTCTTTTGTGAATAATGTGTGAGCAAGTGGGGTGTTGATTGATTAAATGTGCTCCCAATTATTGTGGATTTCTTTCATGTGTGTTTGTCATGTGTCCATGCCATGTGATGTTCTATTTAAGCTGCACCTGTACTAATAAACATTTGGTACTTGTTTTCTCACTGCAACCTGTGTGAAGCATGTTTATTCTCCGTCCTTAACTAGTATCTAGTCAGCTCTGCTTAACAAGCAATTGCATTGTCCAAGCAATGGACATAAACACACACACACACATATATACATATATATATATATATATATATATATTAGCTGCACAAACAGACTTCTTCAGCCTTCCACCCTGAAGAAGGCTGTTTGTGCCACTACGTGTGGGTTGTTTTTCCCCCATGTATTTTACATTTTCTACAATGAAATAGCCAGTAAAATAAAGGCTTTTTAATAATATGAAGATGAGTGCCTTGGATTTCCTTCATTTGATTCATTTGAATTCCCTGATCCCAAAGAGCACCTTCAAACATCTCATTAAACTCCCTGAGCACCCTGGACTTTTTTGCCTTTCCAATATATATATACACTCACCTAAAGGATTATTAGGAACACCATACTAATACTGTGTTTGACACCACCACATCCCAAAGATGCTCTATTGGGTTGAGATCTGGTGACTGTGGGGGCCATTTAGTACAGTGAACTCATTGTCATGTTCAAGAAACCGATTTGAAATGATTCGAGCTTTGTGACATGGTGCATTATCCTGCTGGAAGTAGCCATCAGAGAATGGGTACATAGTGGTCATAAAGGGATGGACATGGTCAGAAACAATGCTCAGGTAGGCCGTGGCATTTAAACGATGCCCAATTGGCACTAAGGGGCCTAAAGTGTGTCAAGAAAACATCCCCCACACCATTACACCACCACCACCAGCCTGCACAGTGGTAACAAGGCATGATGGATCCATGTTCTCATTCTGTTTACGCCAAATTCTGACTCTACCATCTGAATGTCTCAACAGAAATCGAGACTCATCAGACCAGGCAACATTTTTCCAGTCTTCAACTGTCCAATTTTGGTGAGCTTGTGCAAATTGTAGCCTCTTTTTCCTATTTGTAGTGGAGATGAGTGGTACCCGGTGGGGTCTTCTGCTGTTGTAGCCCATCCGCCTCAAGGTTGTGCGTGTTGTGGCTTCACAAATGCTTTGCTGCATACCTTGGTTGTAACGAGTGGTTATTTCAGTTAAAGTTGCTCGCCTATCAGCTTGAATCAGTCGGCCCATTCTCCTCTGACCTCTAGCATCAACAAGGCATTTTCGCCCACAGGACTGCCGCATACTGGATGTTTTTCCCTTTTTACAGCATTCTTTGTAAACCCTAGAAATGGTTGTGCGTGAAAATCCCAGTCCCTCAGACCGGCCCGTCTGGCACCAACAACCATGCCACGCTCAAAATTGCTTAAATCACCTTTCTTTCCCATTCTGACATTCAGTTTGGAGTTCAGGAGATGACCAGAACCACACCCCTAAATGCATTGAAGCAACTGCCATGTGATTGGTTGATTAGATAATTGCATTAATGAGAAATTGAACAGGTGTTCCTAATAACTTTAGGTGAGTGTATATATATATATATATTAGTACAACTTACAGGCTCTGTACCAAAACCTAGCAAGCTGCCTACAAAGGTAGAACGAAAAAATACTCTATAAAGACATACACAACAACTCACAAACACGCAGTGCTAATTACATAAAATACAAGAAACTAGGGTGTGTTCACACTAGTAGTTTGGTTCGCTTGGTTTGTTTGGTCCGGACAGGAAAAAAATGTGTCCTGGTCCTCTTAGCGTTCACATTGGCATTTTAACACCAAACCTAAAGGCATAAGGATATGTTCACAACCTGATTGGCCGGCTTTTATTACGCATATTTCACAACTGAAATTACCGAACATACAAAACAGTGCTGTGTGCGGCTAAATGCGCTCGTTGTATGTGTGTGTAGCTACATATGATGGTATTTTGACCAGATGAGAACTCGTGAAGAGCTTATAAAGTGTGTAAAGGAGTCAAAACAGCATCAGGAATCCCTCCGTCACACACACAAACCAAGATCTGCTGCGAGGAGACGCGGTTCTGACGATGTGATGGGCAACATTGCGACTATGACGAGGAAAACAGGTGTGCTTGAGCTTTCTGCCCTTTTTAGGTCGCATCTTGTGACATCATGTCCTGTTTTTGGTTCGCTTGTTGTGTTCATATTTCAGCCGAACTGCACCAGAGTTTGTTTAGAAGCGGATCGAGACCCATCTTTTCAGCGGTCTCGGTCCGCTTGTTTGATTCGGATGGCAGCTTATTCACAATTATTCAAATGAACTGCACTAACAGAGCAATCGCACCAGAGTTCGTTTTAATCAAACCAAACACGCCTAAAAGGTATATCACCTTATATCACATTATACTCTACTACAGGAAGGTAAAAATTATTTCACATTAGCATTTAACATTTAATCTTGAGTAATAGTTTTATATAATTTATGTGCCAAAATGTATTGAAATGGAAATTTCAAACCTAAAGCGTATTAGTGTGGACAAGGCCTAAGCAAGGGAGCTCACTAGTATCTGGAACAGAACCCTGGTGTCCGAAACTACAAGCATGTGAACTCTGACCTGGTGAAGCGCGCTAACGCCCCAAGTCCCACGATTCCCGTTAGGCCGTACAAGCAGAGCAAGATGGCGCCAATGATGACATCAGCTCGCAGGACATACGACTGCCAAATGACAAAATAGAGCGCCAGCAGCACTGTGGCCCCTGTGGCGATCAGATTCAACCTGTGTAGCCCTCGCTCTCCTGAAGGTTACCCTGACCCCTGAGGAAGAGAGACTGACGTGAGGCCAATGGAAATGCTTTACTAAACAATGTTTCTCAAAAATAACATCTCACCCCAGTGTACCCTCAGGACCTCCAGACCGGCCATGAGAAACAGCAGACACACGTCAAGAGTGAGTCGGCCAACAGGGTAACTCAACATATGAGCTGTCAAACAGCAGAAGATTTACATGCATTATCATCTCTGAATTTTGTACACCTCTCCTTAACAGGACAAATTATTTCTCATGCATGTCTGTAGTATTATACAATGTCTGTAGAGTTATACAAATGTAATACTTATGATTAGTTCAAATCCATAACTGCATGCATCCATGAGCAATAGTACCCCCCACAAAACAGTTTTTAAGTACTCACTCTTGTAGATGATCTTGGAGAGGGTGGACAGGAAGTAAAACACACTGAAAGCTGCCGAGGGATACAGCAGGATCTGGAGCAGCACAGATGACAGCTGGTGTCGATTAAGGCTTAAAACATGCACAAGTATTCTTATGAATACCTTAAGAGTATATGAATATTAGGCTACTATGTTATAAATCTTAACTGATTAATTATTACAAATTTGAATTGAGTTAGCAAACAGGATTCAAATCTGAACGTGAGGGGAGTAGAATGAATATTAATTGAAATGAAAAGTAGTTCATACAACTTAAGTATACAGCATATAATAGACAGACAGACAGGATAGAAAGATAGATGGATAGACAGATAGATAGATAGATAGATAGATAGATAGATAGATAGATAGATAGATAGATAGATAGATAGATGAGATAGATAGATAGATAGATAGATAGATAGATAGATGATAGATAGATAGATAGATGGATGGACAGACAGACAGATAGATAGACAGACAGATAGATAGATAGATAGATAGATAGATAGATAGATAGATAGATAGATAGATAGATAGATAGACAGATAGACAGACAGATAGACAGACAGATAGACAGACAGACATATACACTCACCTAAAGGATTATTAGGAACACCATACTAATACTGTGTTTGACCCCCTTTCGCCTTCAGAACTGCCTTAAATCTACGTGGCATTGATTCAACAAGGTGCTGGAAAGCATTCTTTAGAAATGTTGGCCCATATTGATAGAAGAGCATCTTGCAGTTGATGGAGATTTGTGGGATGCACATCCAGGGCATTTAAGCTCCTGTTCCACCACATCCCAAAGATGCTCTATTGGGTTGAGATCTGGTGACTGTGGGGGCCATTTTAGTACAGTGAACTCATTGTGATGTTCAAGAAACCAATTTGAAATTGCATTGTGACATGGTGCATTATCCTGCTGGAAGTAGCCATCAGAGAATGGGTACATGGTGGTCATAAAGGGATGGACATGGTCAGAAGCAATGCTCAGGTAGGCCGTGGCATTTAAACGATGCCCAATTGGCACTAGGGGCCTAAAGTGTGCCAAGAAAACATCCCCCACACCATTACACCACCACCACCAGCCTGCACAGTGGTAACAAGGCATGATGGATCCATGTTCTCATTCTGTTTACGCCAAATTCTGACTCTACCATCTGAATGCCTCAACAGAAATCGAGACTCATCAGACCAGGCAACATTTTTCCAGTCTTCAACTGTCCAATTTTGGTGAGCTTGTGCAAATTGTAGCCTCTTTTTCCTATTTCTAGTGGAGATGAGTGGTACCCGTGGGGTCTTCTGCTGTTGTAGCCCATCCGCCTCAAGGTTGTGCGTGTTGTTGTGGTTTCACAAATGCTTTGCTGCATACCTCTGTTGTAACGCAGTGGTTATTTCAGTCAAAGTTGCTCTTCTATCAGCTTGAATCAGTCGGCCCATTCTCCTCTGACCTCTAGCATCAACAAGGCATTTTCACCACAGGACTGCCGTGATACTGATGTTTTTCCTTTACAGCATTCTTTGTAAACCCTAGAAATGGTTGCGCGTGAAAATCCCAGTCCCTCAGACCGCCCGCTCTGGCACCAACAACCATGCCACGCTCAAAATTGCTTAAATCACCTTTCTTTCCCATTCTGACATTCAGTTTGGAGTTCAGGAGATTGTCTTGACCAGGACCACACCCCTAAATGCATTGGAAGCAACTGCTATGTGATTGGTTGATTAGATAATTGCATTAATGAGAAATTGAACAGGTGTTCCTAATAATCTTTAGGTGAGTATATATATATATATATATATATATATATATATATAAGTACAAACTTACAGGCTCTGTACCAAAACCCAGCAAGCTGCCTACAAAGGTAGAATGAAAAAAATACTCTATAAAGACATACACAAATAACTCACAAACACGCAGTGCTAATTACATAAAATACAAGAAACTAGGTGTGTTCACACTAGTAGTTTGGTTCGCTGGTTTGTTTGGTCCGACAGGAAAAAGATTTGTCCTGGTCCTCTTAAGCGCTCACATTGGCATTTTAACACCAAACCTAAAGGCATAAGGATATGTTCACAACCTGATTGGCCGGCTTTATTACATGTTTATATTTCACAACTGAAATTACCGAACATACAAAATACAGTGCTGTGTGCGGCTAAATGCGCTCGTTGTATGTGTAGCTACATATGATGGTATTTTGACCAGATGAGAACTCGTGAAGAGCTTATAAAGTGTGTAAAGGAGTCAAAACAGCATCAGGAATCCTCCGCTGGCTAACACACACACAAACCAAGATCTGCTGCGCAGGAGACGACGGTTCTGACGATGTGATGGGCAACATTGCTATAAAAACAGGTGTGCTTGAGCTTTCTGCCCTTTTAGGGTCGATCTTGTGACATCATGTCCTGTTTTTGGTCTGCTTTGTTGTGTTCATATTTCAGTCGAACTGCACCAGAGTTTATTTAGAAGTTGATCGAGACTCCATCTTTTCAGCGTCTCGGTCCGCTGTTTGATCTCGGATGGCAGCTTATTCACAATTATTCAAATGAACTGCACTAACAGAGCAATCGCACCAGAGTTCGCTTTAATCAAACCAAACACGCTAAAAGGTATATCACCTTATATCACATTATACTCTACTACAGGAAGGTAAAATTATTTCACATTAGCATTTAACATTTAATCTTGAGTAATAGTTTTATATAATTTATGTGCCAAAATGTATTGAAATGGAAATTTCAAACGAAAGCGTATTAGTGTGGACAAGGCCTAAGCAAGGGAGCTCACTAGTATCTGGAAATAGAAACTTCTGTGTGTCCTAAAACCTGCAAGTAGCTGAACTCTGACCTGGTGAAGCGCC